>JAUMHH010230439.1:0-11709 GCA_032359455.1 Chlamys rubida
TTTTTTACAAACACTTTCGATATGATCTTTCCATGATAAAGTTTTGTCTATGAGCACACCTAGAAGTTTGGCACAACTAACTGTCTCAATAACGTTTTCATTAAATTTCAAAGATATATCTCTACATTTGGAAAGTTTTTGCACAGAGCCTATCATCATACACTGAGTTTTACTTAGATTGAGACTTAATTTGTTATTTCTCATCCAATTAAATGTACATTCTAAATCTTCAGATAATTTTTGTTCCAATATCTCCACAGTTTTTCCTTTCACATCTTGGGAAGTATCATCTGCATACATGGTAACAGAAGAATTTTTCAAACACTTTGGGTAATCATTTATATATAATATAAATAGAAGTGGCCCAAGAATTGAGCCCTGTGGAACACCAATATTAATTGGCTTGAACTCAGACAGTGTCCCCTGAAAGTTTACAGCTTGTGATCTGTCAGAAAGATATGAATGGAAAAACTGTACGGCTGATTGGGATACCCCATATGACTTAAGTTTGTGTAAAAGTACTTTGTGATTTACGGTATCAAATGCTTTACGCAGATCAATAAACAGTACACCAGTAATGTACCATTGGTCAATATTTTTTAACCATCTCTCTAAAACACTTAAAAGTGCTGTTTCTGTTGAGTGATAAGGGTGGAAACCAAACTGACTATCACCTATAAGACTGTTACAAGTTAAAAAGTCATAAAAAGTATTGTGAACATGTCTTTCAAGTATTTTCCTGAGACCCGATAACACAGATATAGGCCTGTAGTTATTAACGGAACCAGGGTCACCTGTGACCTTTGCCCTTTTCCATTCTGTTGGAAACTTACCAGTTTTTAATATTGTGTAAAACAAAAATGTCAATGGTTGTACAATAGAGTCACCGGCAAATTTTAATAGCTTTACAGATACACCATCTACACCGGTTGCTTTGTCAACAGACATATTTTTTATCTGTTTAGATACAAAATCTGAACTAATGGTTGGTATTTCATACGGTTTGTCAGTAATAAAATTTTCTACAGGGGGTAAACTGTCGTCAAACTCATTGCCTATTTCAGCACCAATACTACAGAAAAAATTATTAAAGATATTTGCAACTTCCAATTTATCGGAGACAGTTTTGCCATCAATATATTAGTTTGACATTCATATTAGTTTTCTTAGAGGGTAAAAATTCTTTAATCTTTGGGTTTGTTAGAATTATGTGAAATAGCTTCCTCTAAATAATCAGCTTTAGCTTGTCTAATTTTGGATAGTACACGATTTCTACATGCTCTATAATTAGCCCAATCCCTTTCTGATTTAGACTTCCTGGCCTTGTTGTGTAAATAATCGCGATTGTACATTTCATTTAAAATACTGTCATTAATCTAGTGTTCGGCATGTGCCTTAATACGCTTCTCAGTCAAAGGTGCGTGTCTGTCTATAACACTAAAGAAAAGTTCCTTAAATGTAGACCAGACATCATCAATGTCATCAAATACTTCAATACTACTCCATGGAGCTTGATCCATGTCAGATACAAGCTTCTCTTGGTCAACACCTTTAAACTTTCTGTATTTGATAGTTACATGGGAATTTTGAACATGTCCTTTTGACCGCCGAATGGTATATATCATGTGATGATCACTGCATCCTAGTGGAATGGTTCCAGACTGAACACACTGGAAATAGTCTGAAGTATAGATATGATCAATTAAAGTGCTGGAGTCCTTGGTTTCACGGGTTGCTGTTGTAATTTGTTGATGTAGATTGTACAGCATCATGATATTACTGAGTCTTCAATGTTGAAATCTCCCATTACTATTACATTGTCATATTCTTTCCGCTTTACAGAATTTATTTTGTTTTGTTGTCCATTTGAACTTGTTAATTGTGACCGAGTCGTATCATCAAGCACCGTAAGTATCTAGTTGATGACAAGCACCATCTAATGAATTGTTATAATTTACTAATCATTGATAGCTATGTTTGGTAAAGTAATCACCTGTGAACAGAAATGTACGCATGTTGCGACACAGACCTTGGAAATGGTGGACCATGCCCAGGAGTCTAACTCTTCATCACCAGGTTCCCATTTAGAGGAGCTACCCTCAGCAGACAGTGGTCTGGAAATTCTTTCTGCAAGGCAGCAAAATCAATCTCGAATACGTAGAGAACTGCCTGCCCTTCCTATATATCGTCAGCAGGATGAATCTGAAACTCAAAACTTACCGTTGTTAACCAGACCTCGCCGTAACACGCCCAAACCCCAACGATATCGCAGTGAGGACAATGTGAACGCTTTCTCTTCTGAGGTCACAACAGACACAAACAATGTCCATTATAAAGTGAAGAAAGTGATAGGGCAGAGACGGAACAATGGCACGATTGAATATCTAGTCCATATTTTAGGGGAGCCTACTCAAAATGTCATGTGGGAACCATTTTCTGACTTAAATGCTAATGTTAGGAGGGCTGTGAAGAAAAACCCGCCATCAACATTGCATTGCTATCTTAGTAATATAGACACTTCAAAATTACCATGTGAACTATTTGCTTAATGACCAGATACAGTAGATTTTGAATCGTTTGCTCTGGGGACTTTCAACATGTATATTTTCCTACAAATAGTGTTCATTGAGCTCAAAGTGTATACCTGTTTTGTTTTGTACTGTGTTGACATCCTGGAATGTTTAACAATGTTGTTCGAAATGTGTTCCTTGTTTAGATGTAACTACTTTAAGACTGATATGTGATGTTGGATAAAATTGTCATTTTTTATGCATCATACAGGTGTTTTTTTTATAAAGGAAATACGTTTCCATATTGGATAGGATAGTTTCCATGCCATTTGTTCTTGAGAGGGACAGTTTAGTGTGTTTAATATAGTTAGTTCATAATGTTGTTTGTCATTTTCATCTATAAGTATGTACACTTTTAGCATTGACAAGTTATATGTACTATTCCAGTTGTTCATATGATATTAAATGACAGTTTCTCCAAATTCTATTGAATGAAATACAGATGACATGATTGTGTAATTTGATCATGTCAGATTCATAGTGATTTTAATGTTTCTTTGTATATTGATGTTTATTCAAATTTACTTAACTACTTCACATGCAATTTATTGTGAATATTATTGATTTAGAATATGACAGTTTGGTTTTCTAATGATGATTTTAAATGCATTAATGGTAATATTGTGGCATGGTGCTATTGAGAAAACTTGGACAATCATGGTCTGGATATGTTTGTCATATGTATTCAGTGTACTGAAATGATAATCACATAGAGAATCAAAAGCTCGGGTACTGCATTAATAGTTTTAAGGATACTTAGTACAATTGTACATGACAAATCTTAGTATATACCACTGTTTACCCGAGGTAATTGCCTGTTTGTACATATCTATATTTTGATGCGTAAATATTGTTTTAGTTATGACTAAAAAGATTGCCAAATATCACATAAGCTCTGAGGCTACAGTATAAGGATTCAAGTCAATAATGAATTATCTCTCTTGCCTCTAAATGAGTTTGATATTTACTGTAAAGGAATTATTCCATTTGAAAATGGCCAAATTGGTATCTGTTACTAGTTCAATATGCTTTATTACTATAAAAATCCATGTATTGCATGTATCAGTATTATATTTCTGAAACAGTCCAGTTTATATAAAATGCCATAAGTGTCGAATTGATTTTTAGGGAAATTAAATGTAACACTGTATATGGCTAAATTACGTATATATATAATGTATCCAGTGCTATTTATATTGTAAGCAGGTCTTTTTATACTGTGCAATATGGTTAAAATACTGTATCCAGATATATTTATATTGTGAAATAAAATATAATATGTTCGTTGCCAATAGCGTTCATACTACCGTATACGCTGTCGAAATGAAGGTCAATCCATATATAAAAAATTCTATCAATAAATGCCAGATTTCTATGAAAACAGCAAAACAACCTCTATCATCAACAGAACATCCCAAATGGTGTATACATTTAAGGATCCCTGTCCGGCTGCACTTTGGTTTTTCGTATATACCGTAACCTCTTTTGAACTTCTGTTTGGATATAACTGTTGCACAGTTGGGCCAGGACACTTCTGTTAACCAGGCATCTCGACTGGTTAGAGCGATAGTGTAACAATCTGAAATGCGGTGATTAAATCCCGGTCTAGTCCGCTTTTTCCATTCGCAGAACACCGTGATTAATTATATTTTATTTGTTTCATCTTCATAATTTCTCAAAAAAAGTCCTGCGATGTATGGGTTTCTTTTCCGAAATGATTTATCACAGCTATAGTCATGCCGGAAAACGTTTCCAACGCTTAGTAACAGCTTATGGCAGTGGTACTGTGACCATTGACAACACATTTATAAGGCCTTGCGATTACTAAAACAGCCCTGTTCTCTCCCTTGGACCGTCTTTTTATTAATGTTTCACATGGAAAAAACACACGAAGGGAAGTAACTCCACATACTGATATAGTGGTTAACTCGATAGATCTGGTGTATATTGTACTATATACTAGTACGAGATATCTTTAAAACATAAGACCTCTTCCTAATATATATAGTGTATAAACACGTTGTTCATCTTCTTGATTTAAGATGGTATTTTACAAAATCTATATGTAGCAAAAAATGTTTGTATAGTATAGGCATACTCCTGATACAGACGAACAGGTAGGTACATTGTAGTGCCTGGAAACCAGAAACTGTGTACTTCGTGTGCTTTAGGGATGTCGTTGTGGAGTTTCCATTTATTCTTATTTTGTTAAGTTTTATTTTCCTATTCGTCCTTTTGTGTAAAATAATGTGTAAGTAAAACCTGACTAAGCGATCTGTTAACTGTTCCCCCTTGATTAGGTTATAGTTAAGTTTACAACTCCAGCTGAACACAAGTATCTATATCATAGATGGTTTCGCCTTCTTAACTACTTGCACGTTCCACTTTGAGTTACCTTTTTATAACTTTAACAAACTAGAAATGTATTCCTTAAATGAACTGTATCACCTTTAAATTCAAAAATAAGACTTTAAAGAATAAAATGATATTTTGATAAGGGTTTCCTTACTTTTTCCGATTTGTTTATTCCTTTTATTTTGCGTTGACAAAAGGCGTTTCAAAAATCATTAAAACTATCACATCGAGCCTGGCAGCTTAACGTTCATGACCCCCTTGAAATTGAAAATTTGCAAATCATCACAACTCCTTATTGTGTTAAAAAATATAGTGGTATTATATATTATATCAAAACGAGCTGAATTATCATGGTTCTACTGTATTATGTAGTTGACATAATTGTTACACACCATGCAAGAGTAGTACGTCTATAAAGAAATCCTTCGAACGGTATTCATTTTCAAAATTCTTCAATGTCAGTGTTCGGGACTACTTTTTTCTACCAAAAGTATGGAAGCCCAGAGTTGGCAACGTAAAATCCAGTAATTAGCAAATATTTGATAAAGTCATTTCATGCAGACAGAACATGTCTTGCTGATACTTTTACACTGCATGCTACCATGATATATTACCTACCCTATTAATCCAAGAACTTTACACAATCTTTTTGTTAATCTTCAATTAAATTATCAACTTCAAATGCTTCATCATCTCCATCATATAATATTTCGTACACATCAGAAAGCTCTCCTTCAACTCCTCGAATTAATTCCAAAATAGTTCCACTATACCACTTAGCCAACCCTTTCTGTTCATCAGTAACCACTTGTGGTTGATTTTCCTGCCTACAAACTTTTGTCGACTTCTCCTTTGAAAATAAAAATATATATCATTTACCAACGTTGATTATATTATTACCTGATAATAAATATCATCATTTAATAAATTGCACTGTCCATGCTGAGTGGTAAACAAAGAAGATACAGCTACCATTTTATACGTCATGGAGTATGACATGCCTGGGATTCAAACTCAACATAGCACCTAGAAAGCAACCGCTCTACAAACTAAGCTAACTATACAGTTATATATTCAGATGACATGTTCCTAAAGATGTACATGTCAAACCATAGAATAGCGATCTTGTACGAATACAAAGTAATGGTACTTGCTTAGCTTATTCGATATTAGTATTTAAGTTATTAAACTTATAGTAGAGTTCCCACAATTGGGTTCCGTGACCACTTTTCCCGGACCAAGGTTTGAAAGTTGATTTAAGTCAATTTGAGGGTGCTGATTAAAATGAGCTGGGGTTAACTTCGTGAAAATGTGTGCTAACCTGGCCAGACGCGAAAATTCAAAATGGCCGCCACCCGTCGTCTGGTATGTAAAAAAAGTACATATATTTGCTTCTAGATGTCCGTTTTATATGATTTCTGGGTCTAAATGTATGTTTGAAGGGTTTGAAATTTTATTTATTATTATTCCGTCTGGTCACATTATGCTGACAACGGGTAAACCAGTCTTTGCCATTTTTCTAAATGCTGAACGTTAAGCAGAGAATAACAACTACCCTTTTTAAGGAATTTGGTATTTCCCGGCCTCGGGACAGAACCCATTACATTTCCGACCAAATTATTAAGTCGATAACCAGCTTTCTGAATGGAAGAAAACAATGCGTATCACTAAATGAAGTGTATTCCGAATGGACAAATGTTACGTTGGGAATTCACCAAGGATCGGTTCTAGGACCCATTCTTTTTGTTACACATTTGTATTTGTAAATGATCTTCGAGATATAGTGGACTCGGATGTGTACATGTTTGCGGATGATACTAAGACATTCAAAATAATAGAAAAGAGCGAGGATGAGTGGATTCTACAGAAGGACTTGGATACCATGGGTACCGGAACGATACCTGGCTTCTAAGAATGTACCCAGAGAAATGTAAACACATGCACATCGGCTGAGAACTGAAAAACACAGATAACCCTAATAAACCAATGATTATAGCAACACAACCAAGAGCATTATCCGAGTGCTTGTGGGAACGCTTGCTCCATCCCCCATCAGTTATTACTGTTATGGCAGGAACTCCCTCGTGATCATTCCCAGTTTCAATTGCATGCTCCCTTTCTTCAACACCAGCTTCCAGAATTTCTCGATCTAAGACCGTTTTTCCACCAACTGCTTATTTCGTTTTCAATTTTTGAAAAGGTGTTACGTTTCAGTCCTAGAAGGTCCATGTGCCTAAAAGTTCATTCAAGTGTGCAGACCCATTACCGGTCACCATGCTGCCCCACACAGCCCTTACATTTATATCATAGCGTTGATTACCGCTATCTTCTGGCTCAAGTTTGTTCCTAGTCTCCATTGAAAATAAGGCACCGCAGGCTTTACATTTAGAAGCTATAATTGATGTAATTCAATATGACGTAATTTGGGATATTAGTTCTATGGGGAATACTCCATTCTTAACTAATTCAATTGTGGGTTCGCAAAGACAAATATGAATTGCTATATTAGACACATGACCCTGTAATTTATCAAAATTGATTAACTGATATGTAGAGTTTTTCTCTTCTGTCTTTGAAATTTGTTATGTCAACCCATGTTCACCATATCTTGTGATTCGCTACGATGATTGTGCATTATAATTGTTTGTCTCGTGTTTCCGTAATATTCTTTTCTTTTCAAGACAGAGATTGGCATTACAGTTCCTTTTCTTGGTGCAAACAAACCTAACCAATGGTCTACCTTTGCTATTGCCACCTTTCCGTTTTTCCTATGACGACCGCCTCCAAGGTGAAACTTGTGTGCAACAATTCCCCTGACCATATTATTGCATGTGTAGGTGTTTTGATAATAAAGAATTCTCTTTCCAGACCCTTTTATAGTGTAATGATACAAAATATTGTTTTTTCCAAATCTAGTGGCGACCATGTGCTCCCATAAAAATCGGTGTTCAATCTCAGTCAAAATAAACTTTTAAACCTAAAATTTACTTACCTATATGAGTTGCAAAATATTTTATTAAAAAAAGGAAACCTGTGAGAGTAAAGACATATCCAAAAACGTAATGTATACGATAAATTATGAAATGAACGTACAGGAAGTTAGGATGTTTTGACATTGGACTAACGATATAGTTTCAAACCAGTTAACCTCACATTGAAGCAATTTCTTGTAACTTTAGCCGTAGGAGTTCACTCTTTATGTGGGAATAATTGATAATATATATTTTACGACTCGTTACTGTTTCTTTTTTGGGGGTAAAATTTGTTTTTAAATAGCTACTATAATGTAATCAGAATTTTTCTTTTCTTCCATTATTGTTAGCATAAAACGTATGCACATTTTTATTACTTTTGAAGATTTTTTATTATTCTTCTTAGAAATATTGAAATGTTTTCCCTCTCCAACAGTTTAATGTAGTTTTTCTAGTAAACATTTTTGTTTACCCATAAGCATTTTCGAGGGGGAATGCTCCTTAAGTTGTATAACATGTTTTCTGGTACCCCGTACAAGATATATACAGACGCCTTAGGTGTAGAACTTTTACACTAATGGAATTACATGTATATAGATATAGGCGGTCGGTATATAATTGTTATAAAACGTTATTATCAGATATCAAGAGATTAGATGGTAATGGATAAATCGATAAATCCTTTGCGTCGACACTGAAAGGGAAAACTAAATTAATATCTTCCTCGTACAATAACAAAGGAGGTACATCACATGTTGTAATAGAGTTCATTAACCTATAGCGTTATGTACATTCTCAGTTGACTCCGTGGCGCAACGGTAGCGCGTCTGACTCCAGATCAGAAGGTTGCGTGTTCAAATCACGTCGGGGTCAATATTGCTTCATTTTTATTACAAACGTGCAGAATATGAGTGCTTTGTCTGCAGTATACAAACTGACAATTATATAAAAATTGTTTTCATACAATAACATCGTTTATTTGGAAGGTAAGAATAGCACTTTTTGCAGCGAACCACAGGGACTGGTAGCCTGTGATCTTCGCTCCTTAATTACAATATATATCTACACATATCAAAAGGGTGACATGGAACCTCAGATCAGTAGCAGAACTCGCATTGGATAACCTTCTGTAACTAGAAGATATTCGACTAGAACTGCTTTTATTCAAATACCGATTGGTTCACAAGTGATTTATCTTAATTAACAGCTATATATTACACATACATTTCTGTCCACTTTAAAGATTTACGGGGTTAAGTCTACAGATCCATCTTAAGTACCATGTAGTATCCCAGTCCACTTTTTACCTTACCGGAAAGCAACTAACTGCCTGACTAAACCCCTAACAAAATTGTTTTCAACATCATACTCTTACAGCACATTTCACTAGTAACGTTATGGTAGGGTGCTGTGATCTACATAAACAAGTTCAAGCTCACCTTTGTCAATTATCTTTACCAAAAGTCGCCATTTTCGTTTCCAATAATCGAAAATGTTCTCCGCATTACATGCAATATATAATCACATTAAATGAAATACACTTACAATTCATCCCTCAGCCAATCAGCAATCAGCTTTTCATCCATAATAATCATGTATTGTCAAATTATAGAACGATAATACATTAATGCATTAAAGCCCCCCTCCCCCATCATTTTTGTTTATCATCTGCCGATTCCAGAAATCAAATGGCAACTGTTAATGAAGGTTGCAAGGTTTTTAGACCCAACATTGAAGATTGGATCTTTCATCAAGGCCTATTGTGGCAAGTTGCTGTCTTTCACCAGCCATATTAAATCTTCGCCACTCAACTTTTAGAATAAAGGGTCATGCTCAGACAGAGGGCACGATACATTTCTCTTTGTTTTTATCATTGCTCGTATATTAACAATAATTCAACAAATTATTAGGCATATATAATCCTATTGTATGTGCAGCTAACACCGGCAACATATGACAACTACCCACAGCGTCAAAGACGCACAGCTTGTTGATAAATCGAGACAAAGGCATCAGGTGAAAAAAAATGCATGCTCAAAAGAATAGCGTTCAATGTTATGTTGATAGTTGGATTATTTACATCATTTTACGTCATATAGGCGTATCGGCACTGAGGAAGACAGAAAACCACTTTTTCATTAGAATTTTTGTGGAAGAACAGACATAATCAAAATATGTGCGTTTCCTATGGCGGATGAAATGTTGGTAAAATGGTGAGCAGCTATTTTTCGTTAATTGCTTTTCCAACAACAATCGTTACATATGTTGATGAAATCATTGCCCAGACATGAACCTTGTACAATCATTGACAAGTCATTCATGTCTTGAAAAGTATCAACCAATCCTCAAATAGAAAAAACGAATGCCCACAATTTGTTATTTTCATTTCCTGATTAATTAAATGGAAGTTCTTTCGGAATTATAATATGAATTGAGTGTGAAAATTAATTTTAAATGGAGACCGACATTACAGCCGGATGTCACGCTATTTGGCTGGTGATATAACATGACGCCAGACAGACAGGTTTGATGTCCTGTTCTCAGGGACATCCCTATGTAATCAGGTGTTTGATAGGAGTGTCTGTACTGCACCATTCTAGTTTTATTCCTGCTTATGGACACAGAACACAAACAGAGTGAGTCCTATGTTGGGAAATTGGTGAACAAACCTTTTAGAAACTTGCAATCAGCAGAGGCTGGAAATACAATATTGAAATTTTATACTGTTTCTTATTACTAGTTATAAGAATGTATGTTCGGTGAACTTACTGAAGCAAAAGTAGATATCGTCATTGCGTGGCAGAAATGACAACATTAACTTTGATTTGTATTTTTGTTCAATTATTAATATTATTAAGTGACTGCCGATAACTAATTGACAACCATGCAAGTAAGGGACAATTTGAATGTTCCGCTGAACTTGGTCGTTTTTATTGGATGGATAAGGCGAAATCTGTAGATTGGTTGTGTTTCATTGTGTTTCTCTCACTTAATGTTGTGGTAACTGTGTCGCTGTTTTTT
Source organism: Chlamys rubida (assembly GCA_032359455.1). Taxonomy (NCBI): domain Eukaryota; kingdom Metazoa; phylum Mollusca; class Bivalvia; order Pectinida; family Pectinidae; genus Chlamys; species Chlamys rubida. The sequence continues at coordinate 10,919 of JAUMHH010230439.1, forward strand.
ACAATCGTGTAAATGGTTTTAACAATACATATCCCTGTATAGTCTTTCATATCCACCTTCAATGAAAATTAATAATGGAAAAAACGTTTGAAAGGTTCTAGGCGGTAACATGTACAGGTATATTGATAATTCTCTGAATTATAACATGATATAGTCATGTTATATATGGGATATAGCTTCCAAAAAAGTATTAAAGGTCTAATGTGTAAGGTAGTATATATTATGTTAATGCAATGCCTTATTTCTTCGGTATTGCTTTGGTAGGATTGTCATGTTAACTAGTAAGCTGAAGTTTGTATACGAAGGAGTTCTGTAAATACATTGTCATTGAAAACAATCGGTACAGTATAATATATTTATAAGATATATTTATACTGGTTGTGTATACAAGTATTGTGTCAATATTCTATAACTAGGCTTAGATAGACATTGATATCTGTATTTTTATTGTATAACATTTTATGTATCTTTGATATTGTGATATGAAGAAGTGATGTTTGTTTACAGTAAATGAATGGTGTGATAATTAGTGATAGATCTGTGTAGCCAAAAGCAATTTTGTTTTACTGCCTAAATAAAACAAAATCAAATAAAGAATGTCTTATTCCTGATTTACTTCTTGGAAGTTTGTTAAAGCGACTAACGACGTATATAGACTGGAAATACATTCGGTCCGAATCTATTATGGTAATTAGGTAAATGTAAATACTGTAGCACGTATTAGTGCACAACGGGAGGTAACTCTGACGTTTATGAGTTATAAATTGTCGTTTATGAGTAAAAGCATGGCT
>JAUMHH010230450.1:0-11709 GCA_032359455.1 Chlamys rubida
TGATACAAAGATCATACTGGCTGTACTTGTATCTGGCTGGTCCTCAAACAAGACATACATTCTCTGGTACATTACCTTCTGATTCAGGGTTTGACCTGTCTGTATCTGACTGGTCCGGATCCTCAGACAGGACATGGCGGGCTGTGGGTCGGCGGGCTGTAGGTCTCCGGGCCGGTCCCTTCCCTTTTCTCCCTTTACTGTCACCCTTTGGCATGGTTTACTAATGTAATGAAACAAAAGCAAGATATATAGATCATAAAGTAAAACAAGAGATCCCAGAGGGATGCTGGCATTCACCATTACAAGATCCTACAGATCATGTTTTTCTACCCTAGCCCTTACCTACAAATTACGTAGTTGTTCCGCAAGTGTGGAAAAATGAGGAAAATTTGTGATTTTTTTTTATTTGTACGCATCTTTTATGCAAATGTGGAAACCATGCTGTCTGGCTTGACATTTCTTTCTTTCTGTAAATTAACTATTTAAAAGGTCACCAGTAATTTCATCCTCCTGTGACTTTTAACACAAATTTTGTACGGAAAAAATATGTTAAAAAAATACAACTGTATTTTACTTTCTAAGAGAATAAAATTAATTAATAACCATGCAAAATGGAAATTTCCGCAGTACAGAAATTTGGCATTGATAAAATTGGTGTCTTAAACAATGAACTAGTGTTACAGACAAAAAGCATGTTTTGTGCTAACTCTTTTGACAATGTAAGGTATAAGATATTTTGATGCCGATGCCGACACCGTCACGCAGTAGCCAAGACTACGAGTGTCAGGCACGCAACTACTAATATTGATCTTGTTAGACTTTCAGTCACTGGGTACATTATATCAGTATTGGGATAAAACATACGTACCTAGTCTGGTGTTGGGGCATGGACACTGAATGCAACCCAGCAACTGAAAGTCTAACAAGATCAATATTAATAGTAGTTGCGTGCCCCTGTGCCCTATTTATATCATTCAATACCGTGCCACGAAACCAGACTGAAAGTCCCTGGTACTTTATATCCAAACACTATTGTATTGGGATATAACGTACCCAGCGACTGAAAATTTGACAAGATCAATATTGATAGTGGTTGTGTGCCCCTGTGCTCCATGGTTGTCATTCAATACATGTACCCTGCCTGCGGGCGACACAAAACTTAGGGATAATGTCCAAGTCTGGTGTCAGGGTCAGATGAAATTTAGATATGCATCGCTATGAACCATTGTGAAACTTTATTGTGAAATTTTAGAAAGATCGCTCCATTACTTTCTGTGAAACACTAACAAACACCGCAACACTCAATATTCAAGATGGACAAGTTCAAAATTTTAAAATGCATAACCTACATGTGAAACATCCCTTCAGTACTTTCTGAACAATATAAGCGCTATATGTTCAAATTCAGTAGGCAGTCATCTGCGAAAAGGCGCACTTTGAATCTTAATACAAATTCCCGGTGATCATTATAGGCAGAGGATGCGCAACGGCCCTTGGGTAGCTATGCCCAAGCTAAGGGGAGATAATTCAGTATTTCCCAGTGTTAAATGAGGGTTATTATGGTTGTTTATATCTTCGTTACCCCTTGGTCGTGTAAAAAAAAATCCTTATTTAGGATTAATAACATTCCATTTGGGACTTTTGTAATAATACCTGAAATTTGACAATTTATTTTTTTATAATACATGACAATACATGTTACGTATTCTTTCATTGGTTTCATAATACATTAATTGACACATTTACCAACGTACACCGTTGAAAAAAAATCCATTTTGTACCGATTTTCATTCTGGAGACTATGACGCGACGTCATCGCTTGACCCATTGTTGAATTGTTCTACATCATATATTTTCAAATCACATTTTGATCAGAATTTGGCTTGTCACTCTCTAAGGAGTTATTCAAGGGGCCATAACTCCGCCAAATGGGGTCCGCTGAAAGTGGTCATCGAAGTTGGCCGAGCCCTTAAGGGTTAATACTAACCCTGTGACGAAGTTTGAGGAAAATTGGTTAACATTTGTTGTAGTTATTGCACGGAAACGAAACGTGACAGACAGACAGACAAACCCAAATTAATATCCCCCGTTTCGGTGAAAGCGGGGGATAAAAAAATACTAATTAAAACAATCCACATCCTTCCAAAAAAATGGTTGGGCATTATAGCTACATGTACCTACGGTACAGCGGGTTCAACTGGTGATGAACGAATTCCTTCTACCTGTGTAAACTGTTAAGCAATTAAATCAGGAATCCCTGTCAGTGGGGACTAGGTCTAGCTGCTAATTAATCTGTGATGACAGTTGGTATAAACATTTAACAGCAACATAAGAGCTGATTGATCATTACAGAATTGAAAACCAAATACATGGTTTACCGAAACGGAAATGTAACTTATACCTATAAAATCGAAACCGGATACTGGCACTAAGTCCGGAATTATAACTTTTTTACAATGACGCAAATCTATTCACAGTTAGATCCATGAAAGATGAAAATGGAGGTTGTTGCTATTGTTTTGATAATTAATGTATGAAACGAAGATAAAATATTCTCGAAACTTTACATATTGGTTTTTTCTTCCCTCCTACAGAAAAAAATATAAATGAGATAATACCATGCTAAATGCAGTATTATATTTGTTTTAAATGTCTCACTAATTTAGAGAAAAAAATCTCACTTTTTTTTACCACAACTCACTAAATTTTCAACTGATCTCACTATTGTGCAACGGAAAATGTTGACATGTTATGCCACTACACACCTTTATTAGTGTTAGAAAATGAGTTAATAATGTATTTTAAAAAATCTATTTTTATTAGAAAAACATGTTTAATATATGAATATTAGAACATTAATTAAGAATTTTAAACATATTTCTAATATTAGTCAGGACCTATTCTCACTATGACTTGCCATGGTAATCCCAGAATTTTTCACTTTCCTTTTCAGTTCTAAAAAGTTATAGTGAAACTACTTTTTTTCTTGAAATGGCTTCCATCCTACGTATTATCTCATTTATGTTATGTATATCGTTTAATTATGGTTTTAAAAGTTGACGGCAGAACGTGATACTCGGACAAATCACCACGACACTATTGTTAGCGGTCAGGGAAGGGTTACCAACCAATGACGTCATGATTTATATAATTAACATACATGATTATTCACGATCATGGCGTCCCTGCCAACAGACAACACAGATAGCATTTATAGTGGATTTGATAATAAGATGTCGTTTGTCTTGATTAAATATATACAAACTACGAATCAGTTTACATATTTTATCATATCTACTTACTTGTTGATGATTTCACACCATTGTTTTGAACAATCTTCAGGTTTTTATGCTCGTCCGCTAAACACGTCTTCCCCACACTGAATTCGGCCAGAAAAAGGAAGTATATTAGTGGCTAAGTCAGATATGACGTCCCTTTATCATGAATATTCATTAGATGCATTCGACCCTTACGTATTCTAATTTTAACATGTCTTTGTCTCAGGTTCAATATATTCTATAGTCTGTGTAAATAACCCTCTTGACAAAGGAACTTTGTCGGCGACATATCTTTGCTCAAGATCTTGTCCTACAATTCATACTTGGATCCTTACCTGCCTGTTAAACAGTTTTTTAAATGGAGTTGTCTTTTGTGTTTCTATCGTTGTTAAATAAATGAAAGAAGTCTCCCATTCGTCTTTCATGTCACATTTATATCTATTCTACTTAGTATAAATATTTGAGTACTGGGCAATACGCCAGACTGGTAAATCTCCCCGTAACAAGACACGTTAGACTGGAGCGATAATGACTTGGACTGTAGGCCCTATGTAATCATGTCCCAACTGATGACGACAAACCTGTAATGTCCACACCTCTAGGTCTGTTGTGAAATGGAACAACATCGGCCTGGGCTGCTCACATAATATGTGTCTAGTTAGGAAGAAAGACGTAGTACGTATCAACCAGATCACAGCAAAGGATGATTCCTATCCCTCAACTCATTCACCCCTGAAATTTCATAATCAACTATTCCATCCTTTGAATTGGAAGAGTTCAAATGTGTCTTCAGGGGTGAATGAGTTAATGTTGAGGTTTTTAAGACATCCCGGCAGGAGCATCTCCTCTGTACATGTACTCAACGCTACATCTCCAACGTGTTTCATCAGGTCAAAGTAACACTAACAGACTGCAATAACAAAAAAGTATCACTCGAATCGGATTGTTATAATGCACCTGCACTTATTCATGAATCCGTTTGTGCTCAAACCAACTTTCTAGTAACTCACTTAAATCATGTCAAACGATCAAAAAGTAAAATGTAAACATTGAAAACAGTATTTGGTTTTAAGTCTCTTCGAATCATTGACAAAATAAGATATCATTATTAATCTATAAATGGAACAAGAATTGAGGTTTGAGCACAAAATCCATGCTTGATCATGTGAACGGTTTCATGAATATGGACCTGGATACATGTATGTCCTTTGCCTCCGTGGAGCTCTGGAGCTAGAAGATCTACTCAAGAGGTATCCAATGTGACACTCCACCTGTCTTATCTTCTCGTCCTGTAAATCTCGTCATCATCAGTCTGGCCTTTGTGACCTTGAACTCCTCCACTCCTGATGACAGCGAGAGTTACAGTGACGATGTGCGGCTATAGTGCCGTCCGATGCTTTAGGAACTGGGCATGACTCAAAACTATCCCGCAGGTAGCTGATGTTGGATCTCTCAATTCTTTCCTCTGTTGTCAAAGGAATCGCATATAGCACCAGGGGCCACACGAGTCTCGGCAGCAGCTCACGTTGGAAGATCCATGCTTAGAATTTTCCTGGAAGGCCCGACTTGTCGATTTTTCTCATCCACTCAATTGCCTGCTTCTACATTTAACTTTGCTGCTTAAACATCAAACCAATTTGACAGACACTTCGGTTGTCCATAACTGATGGGAGTTCCTATCCCTGTACCCTCAGATTGAATTGTTGGGTCAGCTGTCCCTACTTCAATATCATACACATGGATTGGTCTAGTCTACTACTGTCGTGGCCCTCCGGCTGGACATGACCTCTCTGATAAGTTGGCCTAGCACACTGGTATGCTCCACACAACCTGAAAAGCCTGGGATACCTCCTTTTTGTACGAGCAGGATTGCCTCTTTCTTACACTTTCATTAATTTCTTTATCAATCTGTTCTGTCTTCCAGAGTCGTTACAGGTACTCCCGGATGACGTCTACCAGCAGCTGATGTAATATCATTCTCTAAACATCGTACGCCCTCCTGTACTGATGTGTCGAGTTGGATGTGTCACTGCATTCTGATTCGTCGGATGGCAATCGGTCTTCTATTCGAAATTATGATGTTCTTGTGATTCCTCCCTTTTCCTTCTAATCAGAATATCTCCTTGCAGAAGGTGTAGATGACAATTCCCATTGCCTCAACCTGTCTAAACGTCCCATTACATACGACTGCATCCAATCTTCTCCCATCTTCGTTGTCGTTCATCCTTTGCCACTCTATATCTCTCGCCGTGCTGGTTGTTCCTGAACACTTTGGTCGTGATATGTATCACGCAAGCCCACACGACCGACCTGTAACGATATCGGAGCGGAGAGGTTTCCAGCACCATCGGGTGCGTCTTTGCTGGGCCCTCCTGCATCTTACGAGAAATTACTTCTGGACTCTGCGTCTGTAGCTCCACAAATCTGCACTTCGTCCTTGCTTGATGGATCCTCAGGCCACGGGTGATTTTACGCACCTTTCTGCACTGAAACGTTACTTCTCTGATGCTCCTGTCATCGTTGCTCCTGTTACCAAGCGTGTTTGATTGCGTGTCCGCGTGGTTTCTGTTTAATCTTTCCGTGTGCGCCTGTCTTGTCCCCTTCTCTCTGACGGCTCTGGCGATGTCTTTCTTCTTGTTGTGTTGAAGCTAGATGAATGGTGTCATCAGAGTTTGAAATAATTTGTCATGTTTTACAAAGTGGTAGACTCTGCTGGTGGATTCTTTATTCTCCCACCCTTCACCGGTGTGTCTCCCGTTTTAGCCGGGAAATATCAGATTGTCACCGCCTAGGGGATATAGCCTCGTGCCGATTAGCACGTGTTCAATTGTGACGTCATTAAAACGCGTCACTGGTAATTGTGACGTCATCAAAATCGAATGACGATATTCATACCCCACATGTGTTTTTATTTACACTGCTGTCGGTGGGGTTGTGACTGAAATAATAGGATGGGAGAAAAACAATCATCCACTACCTCGAGGGTGTGACAGAGAAATCTCCAACCCTCCGAGCCTCAGGTTAGACAACCAAAAAACATAACCCCTCAGGTTGGAGATTTCACACCCTCAAGGTAGGGCAAGATTCTATTAATCCCCGAGGTTTGCTCTTACCTTGATGACCACAGTAATCTATTTTGCGCAGTGGCATGGCTCATAATATACACACTTAACATACATGTATTGTTTACTTTGAAATTAACAAGTACCCCTCTAAAGTTTTAAATTCGTCATTAAGGTGTTTTACTCATCTGCCCCTCTGTTTCAACAGTAGACAATTAAACAATTTTGATTTCCAACGTTTTGGCGCCTAGCATCACTGATGAGTCCTAGAAACAGGAAACAGCTGTATGATTCAAGGTACTTCATTTTTGGCATACTCTATCTATTACCAAATTGTATCTAATACCAAACTCTATCTAATACCAAATTCTAAAGGTACAATCACCGTTGTGGTGTTACGTTCAGTTTTCATTCGTCTGGGGCCTGTATTCATGAAACCATTATCGTGCTCAAGCATGGAATCTGTGATCAAACCTTCATTTTTGTAACTGGCTTAAAATCATGTCACATGGTTAAAAAGCAAAGTTATGACATCGAATATGGTATTCGGCCCAAATGTCTCTCCCAAAATTTTTCCAAATCGTTGACACAATGTATTTTCTTTATTAATTTATCACAGGGATCAGAAGTTTTGCCTGAGCACAAAATATGAGTTTGAGCATGAGAACGGTGATACCTTGGACTGCTATAGAGCTGGCGTTGATCTTCTACAACTTCCCTGTGGTGGTGGTGGTGGTCAATACTGTGTAAAGGTTTAGGAACTTTGTTCGAGGTTTGAATCAAACATAGTGCCTTCAGCTATAAACATATTTGAAGTTGAAACCATCAAACCGATTGAAGTTAATTGCTGAAGATAGCGGTAATGGCTGGCTCATTTGATACAGTCAAAAAGACCCTTTTCCTAACTGCAGAACTTTAACCCTTTTCCCGATGTACAAGTGGATATACATGTATGATAATGTACCAAAAGTAGGACAATCCATGTTTAATGAAATCCCAGACTTACGACAGCAAATGTTGTTTTGGATCAGGTTGTGAATGAAGAAGATGTAATGAACTACTGCACATTCGTAAAGAATTCAAACGTCTGTTAATTTCCGACAGTTTGATAACCATATAGGTTGGACACCAACAGTAAGAATAATACGGCGAAGAACGAGATGAGTTGGTTGTCTAAATTACCACGTGGTTTTGTTAGCCATTTTGGACTGCAGATAGGAACAAAACTAAGAATACTTAGCCAGATACAGAACACATATAGGCAGATTGGAGTCAACACTTGTAACAGTTCTAGAAAAGAAGTTGAACATGTCTATCAGACACCATGGCGGGTATTGTGAGTTTGTCCTAGAAGTTAGAACCATATGTCAGGACCTAATAAGGCACATTTGTACCGAATTTGAACTCAATAACAGTAGTAATTCTTCAGCGGATGACAATATCTCAGATAATCATTTGCTAGGGCGGCCATTTTGGTTTCCGATTTACCAAAAAAAGAAGAGCACTTTGCTAAGACAACATAATCGATGGTAGCAGCAGTTATTGAGAAGAAGGTATATTATATGTTGGTTCCCAACATCATAACAGCTTTATTGGTTCTACGTAAGATTAATCTCATGTCGTCTGTTGGATTGAGTCATGTAAACAGTATGGACAACTTGCATATGAAACTTGAGAAAGATATGTCGAGTACTTGAGAAATACAGGAAACAATTAATCCCGATCATCCCCAGCATTCTGTGCATGCACAGCTAGGGACCATAGGGAATCTACATGTGGAACTTGAGAATGATCCCTCCGATAATTTCTGGGAAATGACACTAACAAAATTGAACTCTCAAAAATTCCCGACAAGGGCAAAAATTCAATATGCATTTGTTTTAGGAAGGACGAACGATGTACTTTGGACGAAGGAAGATTTGAAGGAAATTTTGGATTGCCCAATAAAAAAGAACACTTGGCAGTTACATAGAATCATTGAAGATTGTCTCAACAAATCAGAGGCAAAGGCAGCCATCTTGGAATTTGTCTCTTGGTTTTCAATGCTTTTTACCCTTGCGATCTTGAAAGTAGGTCAAGGTCATCTATTTGAGGAAAGTTTATAGCACTTTATGCAAGGTACAGTGTACCTACTGGCCAAGTATCATTACTTTGGGCATCCTTGTTATTCCTAGTTGTTTAAAGGTTTTTAACTTTTTACATATTTGACACATGTGACCTAGAAAGTAGGTCAAAGTTTTTTGTTTGAAGAACCTTTATAGCAGTCTCTTCCAGATACCTACTCGCCAAACAGCATGGCCTTAGGTCCTCCAGTTCTTAAGAAGTTGTTGAAACAAAACGTTGAAAGACAACCGACGACGGATAACACACCATACCATAAGCTCAACTGGTATTTCGTGCCAGGTGATCATGAGCTGAACACGCTTGGTCAGGACATCAAAAGGAATATTTACCCCAAGTCTGAAGTCACAATGGTTCGTTCTTTCAAAAACAAATTAAAAACTTTATTAAATTGTTTATGCATGACAGCCGACGATATCAATATTTCAAATGTATATGGACTCTTGAATATAGTAAACACAGTAAATCCTTGAACATATGTGATACTATCTGTAATCAAACTGGGATGTCAACAAACATGCGTACACGAAATGTATCCTTCGTGACATTTTATTTTGTTAAAGATTTTTTTGTTATTACAGTACAAAATCTTTTCAATTATTTATCTATTTAACATTGATACATAGTTAATCAGTAAAACTTTATCAGTGTTAATTATTGATTAAATTTAGATTGATTTGAAATTTAAATAGAGTTAATGTACTAATTTGAATAATTTTCTTTCTTCTCCTTACCAAGTACATCACTTAGAACAGCATCAGTAACTGAATCTTGCCTCTTATAGATAATTTGAGTGATAAACAAAATGATCTTCCAGTCTCATCATGATTGCATTTACATATATACACAAATGACCTTGAACACCAGTGTTGGGTATGTACTGGTCATTAAAATAATCCGAACACTCAGGCTTTCTATATATATTTAAGGTGGCTCAACACACCACGAAAAAACCCATTGAAATCTTAATATTATGATTCCTATGCTTACCCAATGACTTCCTAGGCCCAGCAAGCACAATTTTTTCCGAAAACCATGAAAATGCTGATTTTTTAAAATAAATTTTCTCTACTTTTTTCAGGTTGCGTTATCGTGGATCTTTATGTAAGAAATAGGGATCAGCAAAATATGTTCAAAATGTTTATTTGGAACGTTTGTTTTTTTAATAAAAATTTCATTAGGAACACCTTTGACTCTGCTTATGTGTGTATGGATGAGTGAATGTGTTTTACAGGTGAAGGCTCTCAAGTCCTTTTCATAGAAGATCCGGCATCCCACTGTCCCGTTCATATTAAATCCATCCCCCTATCTTGGGCTCACCATGGGTACATATTTGTGTGTCAGTTTTTAAGTAAGATAAATAACTTGACAGGTAGTACTTCCACGGGCTGATCCATCACATACTCGTTGTTTATCCATTACAGAGCCTTCGGTGGCCATTTTGAATTCTGGATTGTCCCAAGAAGTAAGACCACTTTGTCAGGACCTCATGTGGAACATTTCTAACCAAGTCTGAAGTCAATAGTAATAGCATTGAATCTCAAAAAAAGTCTCAGCAAATCAGAGCCCAGAGTGACCATCTTGGATAGGTTTAGTAATCTTAGATCTCGGTTTAGTAATCCATGATATCGGTGTAGTAATCCATGATCTCAGTTAAGTAATCTGTGATCTGCGTTTAGAAATCCATGATCTTGATGTAGTAATTCATGATCTCGGTTTAGTAATCAGTAATCTCTGTTTAGTAATCTGAGATCTCAGTTAAGTAATCCATGATCTCGGTTTAGAAATCCATGATATCCGTGTAGTAATCTGTTATCACGGTTCAAGAACCCATGATCTTGATGTAGTTATCCATGAGCTCAGTGTAGTTATCTATAATCATGGTTTAGTAATCCATTATCTAGGTTTAGTAATACTTGATCTCGGTTTAGTAATCCATGATCTCTGTTTATTAGTCTGTGATCTACATTAATTAATCCATGACATCTGTGTAGTAATCTGTTATCACGGTTTAAGATCTTAAGATCTTAAGGTTTAAGATCAGTGATCTTGATGTAGTTATCCATGATCTCGGTTTAGTAATCTGTGATCTACATTTAGTAATGCGTGATCTCTGTTTTTCATCTTGTCCCTTCCCAGACTCTGTACAACACACACCTTTAATTTGTAGCAACATTCTCCGTTACTTATAACATTATCTTTTATGTCATTTCGGTATAATGTAATGATGTCACCATCATTCTCCACAATTTCCCTTGATTTGAAACTGAAGTCTTATGTCCAACTATACTAATAGACTTTATAGCTAGTCCTGTAACTCTAAACTCTGTCCAACATGATGTCTTTCTAACAATTATAAACATACTTATGTTAAATATACATAATAAACAACCACTCGTTGGAGTATACGTAGAGCACATGTTATAGCAGTCGGTTTTCTCAGCCGACCCTTCCATTTAACATGTACAAATAACTTCAAAAATCACATTTCAGAACTTTATCAACATTTATTGATGAACTAAAAAGTAAAATAATCCAATCAAATTATTTAAGTTTACATTAAATTCTTAATATGGTACAAACTGTAAACATATTAAATATAGCATAATCAATTGCACCAATTAAAATTTGAAAATACTAGCTAGGGCATTGAAAAATTGGCACACCCATAAAATGTTGGTAACAAGTACTAATTGTAATGGGGGACCATTACAGAAGTCCCCCAAACTGCCCCCATAGTCGCAAAGATACATAGATCACAATGGCATAAAACACTTTCATACTAAATTTGAGTGAAATCGAACAATATCTGAATTTCTACCAATCTGAAACCTCCATGTTGTTGGTATGGCAACAAAACCTATACAGTTGAATTTGCAGTCCCCTAATACCCCTATATACCATTTTTCATAAAAATCAAACAATATATAAATTTCGACCAATCAGAAGCCTCCATGTGGTTGCTATGAGGTTACTTTGGCAACAAAACCTATGCAGTTGAATTTGCAGTCCCCTAATACTCCTATATACCAATTTTTATCAAAATCGAACAATATCTATCTACCCCATAGTCTCAAAGATGCATCAGAAAATGATCGCAATGCCTTTATACACCATACACCTATATAGCTACATACTAAATTTGAGTGAAATCCAACAATTTCTAAATTGCGACCAATCAGAAGCCTCCATGTGGTTGATATGGCAACATATCCTATGCGATTGAATTCGCAGTCCCCTAATACCCC
>JAUMHH010230461.1:0-11707 GCA_032359455.1 Chlamys rubida
AACTGTGTATAGAGAAAGAGATTTACCCCGGTATAATTGTGTAGAGAGTAACAGATATACCCCGGTATAACTGTATATGGAGTGAGAGATGCAGCCATGTATAACTGTATAGAGAGTAAGAGATGTTCCCCGGTATAACTGTGTATAGAGTAAGAGATATACCCCGGTATAACTGTATAGAGAGTAAGATATGTACCCCGGTATAACTGTATAGAGAGTAAGAGATATACCCCGGTATAACTGTGTATAGAGTAAGATATGTACCCCGGTATAACTGTATAGAGAGTAAGAGATATACCCCGGTATAACTGTGTAGAGAGTAAGAGATATACCCCTGTATAACTGTGTAGAGCGTAAGAGATATACCCCGGTATAACTGTGTAGAGAGTAAGAGATATACCCCTTTATGAATGTGAAGAGAGTAAGAGATATACCCCGGTATAACTGTGTATAGAGTAAGTGATGTACCCCGGTATAACTGTATAGAGAGTAAGAGATATACCCCGGTATAACTGTGTATAGAGAAAGAGATTTACCCCGGTATAACTGTGTAGAGAGTAAGAGATATACCCCTTTATGAATGTGAAGAGAGTAAGTGATATACCCCTTTATGAATGTGAAAAGAGTAAGAGATATACCCCTTTATGAATGTGAAGAGAGTAAGTGATATACCCCTTTATGAATGTGAAGAGAGTAAGAGATATACCCCTGTATAACTGTATAGAGAGTAAGAGATATACCCCTTTATGAATGTGAAGAGAGTAAGAGATATACCCTGGTATAACTGGGTAGAGAGTAAGAGATATACCCCTTTATTAATGTGAAGAGAGTAAGAGATATACCCTGGTATAACTGGGTAGAGAGTAGGAGCTATATCACACTACGTGGTAACTGGGTCGATATCAGGTTGTTCCCGTTGATACAAGTACCACCCCAGGTATGCCTTTATGTATATGTGTTAGTACACATGTCAAAGAACGCTCTTACATCTTTTCCGTAAGTTTGTCGATGATATGAAAGAAATGTCATCTTTACATTTATGTACGTGTAAGGCGTAGTACCGGAGACTATGAATGGGAAGTGGTAACAGTTACGCAAGACAACTCACCATGTTTACTCAGAAAAACGGAAGGGGCTATGCTCTCCGTGTGTGTATTTAAGGAGCCCGGGCGCACGCAATCAGCGAGTGACATTTCACAGTGTTTATGTAGCTGTGCCGGTGAGCTGACTTTCATTACCATTGGCTGCTGTGGAGGAGAGTAGATATACCCACGTAAGAACACGGGAGGAGTCTATAGCAGTCAACTGGGAATCAAACCGGGAGCAAATCCGGAATTTTAGATCGAATTTGGATCAAATATTATTGCAGCCCTGATATTTTTTTTAATAAGTGAATTCCGGATTACTATTTTTTTTTTATTCTTGATTCTGTTCCATAAATATCGAGGATGAACTGTGCTACGCTAGGAAGTTTTATATGTCTGGTGTACCTGACTATTATAGAGGTGTGTTGGGCCAATAACTACAGACATTTCAACTATCGCTTGCCGTCTTATCTACAGGTGCAACCTCTAAGGTAAGTCTGCTTACATATGTTATATTGAAACATCAATACATATATTTTCTGGTTACACTTTGTGCTTTTCATCGTCTGTTAACCCCGATTTTTCGTGTCGGTGACCCACTGTGGTCGGGCACCGCGGGATGGCCATCCGTCCGGTGGGTCTTTATGTACACTGGGTATGTGCGTGTGTGTGGAGGACTTCTAAGTGGATTAGCAAATATGTATAGAGAACTTAAATTTCTGTTTACAAACATATAACTTCGCACTTATCACACATATTTCAGTGATAACATTATGTCTGTGTATAGTTCCTAAACAAGATTTTGCATTAGGCCCTGTTATGATAAGGGCGCCCTGTTTAGTTGTGTATTTGTGTAAGACACTCGAGAGTATGCGTGGATTATTAGCAACGTTTGACTCGCTGGGGGTCAGAACCACCTCATCCCAACACCTGTGCTTAATTCATCTTTTGCTCTCCCGATTTATCTTGACCGGTCGATATATTTGACCCACGATTGTCCAAACAAACGTCTGAAGACTTAAAGGATTTCTTTGGTCGAGACCATTTTAAAGGGATTGAAACGTTAAACTCTGGCCCAAAGCACAACTTAACGGCTTCATTCGTCCAAATCATGCTAAAGGCAACTTTTATAATATATTAAAATAACACGGGTGTACGATACTGGAACTTTGCTATTACGGTAAGATACAACGGCTCAAATCCTTTTCAACTACAATTGTAACATAGTTTTAACTATACAGCTCTTTTAATACAATTTTGATACCTGGAGGTTGAGGAATGTAGACGACTACATACGATACCCTGTATATGTATGCCTAGTCTGTGGAGTATCTCCAATACGGATTAGGTCTGACACCTCCACCAAACTCTCCCTTTTGTTACCCTCTGACACTATTGCTGATATCACTGACGCAAGGAAACTATTTATTTTAAAACCTTAAACACTTTAGCTCTTTGTTATTCTGAATTGATAGCGCCCATCTTTTATGCTGATACCCCTATTTACAGCTAAGTGTGTTGCTATATATCCGTACTATACCCCGACCCTTAACTGAATTTACACAACACTTGACGAGCACTGCACTATGTATGCATGCCATCACGGCTGTGTGACACTTATCGCGATGTCTGCTCTAAAATGGCTTGTTGGAATGTCACATACTTGCATCTGTCCCACTAAAGGTATGTTGAAATGATATGTTTCTTTGAAATCTTTAAATTATTCAAATATTTTGTCTGTAACTACTTCAACTATCAATTATACCGGAAGTCGTCTGGAGAAAGGAGGGGTTGATTTTTCTTGAATTAAAAAAAAATACATATATTTAAGTTTGATCGAACCGTTTCTCTTGGGTTTCTCCGAGGCAGGAAGTCGATGTGTGTGGCTTCAAAGCGCTTGAACGCATATCAATAGAGAACGCTTTAGGATTGCGTGACTTATACATTATAGTTAAAACCAAAACGATTTTGTTACTATTGGTCAAGAAATATTTCAAATCTGCCGAGGCCAACAAATTCAACTAGCTTACTGTCTAAAAGCATGTACAATTTTGGAAACAAAAATCTAACATAGCCAAAACAGTTGCTTCTGTCGCCATCTTGTTCACACTTGAGCGCTTGACTAATTGGCGTTATGCACACCTTAAATCATTATGGCATAGTTACATGCTGGTTTCAATATGTTCGCTCTTCAAATCACATGTTCACGCATTCACCCAGTAGGAATGAGGTGATTCTGTTGGTTGAAGGTTTTTCTTGTCCAATTATAGTTAGCCTGCTTGCAACAATTTCGACAAAAAATTACAAGAAGTACACAGAATTACTACCGCTTTCAAGAAATATAATATGCAGATATGATTTCATCGTAATTGTACTGTTGGCACGAATTCAGATGTTTAGTTAGAATTCACTGCAGTAGGCAAAACATGCACTTCCGGTTTGACAGGAAGAACCTTTATTATCCCTTTCCCACAAAATATCACATTCTTACATAAATCACGTTAGGATAGAACATTTTACTAAAACGTAACTTTGTGTATTACTACCAAAGTCTCTTTCGTTAATAGGGCCATGATACATAACTATTTGTACTTATAGTTTATATTCAACACGAAAGCGGGTATAGGGATATGTTCGTATGTCGCGTACATATCTGTCAATGAACTGAATTGTTCGGCCTTATAAAACCTTCCTATTTATAGATCATCTCAAATAAAACCTATGAATCGATCTTAATTATCTTGGAAATATAAAACGGAGATAATGTTTCACTTAACTTGAAGGTGAGCTCGAGCGATTTCTTAAATGTTTTGATCAGGTCAGACTTGTGTTTAATTAGACATTTATCAAATGTTTGACTTAAATTTACCCATAACCGTGTCAACTAAGCGCACTAAGTACCGAACTGCTCCCGAAAGGTCAACTAATTCATTGGAATAAGTGCCGACCGGTTCCCGGAATGTCGCCTGGTTGCATTAAGTGCCGACCGGGGAAGGTAGTGTCCATCAGTTTCAGTAAGTGCCGACTGGCCGCGGAATGGCAACCGTCTCCCAGAGTGACGACCAGTTGCACCAAGTGCCGACCGGCTCCCGGAGTGACGACCAGTTGCACCAAGTGCCGACCGGCTCCCGGTGTGTCGACTAGTCGCACTAACTGCCGACTGGCCTGTGGACTGTCGACCAATTGCATTAAGTACCGACCGGAGTGTCATTCAGTTGCATTTAGTGCCGACCGGCCCCGGTCCTGGACTTTGTTCTTATTTTAGTTTAGTACAAAATACACGGTGTACTGACCTTTGACATGGGGATTCCTGTACGTACAGTTTGAGGAACTCAATACTGTCTGTAGATTGTCGATAACAGGTACTATAATACGACCGTCTCGTGTAGGGCATTTTAATGTAATTGGTGACACCATTACAATAGATCCGGTAAAGGCAGTTATAACTACATTACAGTGTAGATAAGATTATTCAGCGACATAAATCCCTGATTTTTGTTCATCATGTCAAAAGATAATACATGTGCATATTCTGCATAACCTATAGGTTGTATTCAGCTAGAGTAACTTGATTCTGAACTACAAAACCTTTAATATGAATATTCAAAACCTGTGACGTAAAATTATCTTGTAGTACCGTTTTGGAAGTATGTCATAATCTTTTGAAGATATATTTAACTGTATACAAATTGAAGTTTTGCAAGGAATGCATAATTGCATTTGTAGAATAGCGTTCTGCTGTCGAACCTGTCAGAGTGTGCCTAACGAACCTGATTCGTGTCATTGATTGTAAGAAATAAAGGCCCGAGGACCCTCTGATGACGTGATACAGTGGCTTCTAATGTAAAGTGATAAAATTATAATGAAGATATATATTTACATGTATGAAGGCTTTTCGCAGGTTGACTTCATCATTTTAGTACAGCTATTATAGGTGTATTGTTTGTTTTACTTTATTACGCCCCTTTAATATAAAACAACCGTCTAATTCTGACTTGGCAGTTGATAAAAAAAATGCATTATACATTGTGGATTGTTTTCATGACAACGGGACGACTCATATGTAGACAAAAGTATTTTAAGGAAACCACAACGAGACAGTGTATTACTGTATCTTAAGTGTTTTATAGTACCCCGGAACTCTCCACCACTCGGCCGTACAATGAGGAACACTAGCCCCCTTAACTGTATGTGGTTTAGGTATGTAGGCCTCTTGACATGCGGCTATGAGGACTTATATGCAAGTCAAGTGACCTAGTTATCAATAAAAGTGTCAGATGTCTAAACAAATTATCATCTCTGTATTTGTATGTATTTAACTTAAAGTTTAAAAATCACATTTGTCTTCATTAAATTCAGAAACTGAACTTTTAGAATGTGTTTTGTTTGTGGTATTGCATGACATGTCAGACGATTTTCACGCTCACTAGCGTCCGAATTAAAAGTACGGGATTTTGAATCTATTCAGCAAAACTCAACGCTGTAACGCTTACCAAGCTGACTGCTATACTTGACTGTAAAGTACAGCGGAAGACCTAGGGATGGGTCCCCTTCCCCCTTTCTTTGAAAAATATATCAGAGAAAAAGCATTAAAAAAAACCCTAGAAAAATGAGTCGTCATAGATGTACTCTGAAATGTCTTTATTACTCATAAGTCGAATTTGGATACCCAGAAAAAAAGAAAAATTCCGTTCTGATTTAAACATCCATCTCCGAATATTATCACATTCAACTCCATAATTAAATTCTAATGGATCTTTTCTTTAAATTGATTTGTTGACATTTCTTCTTCTTCTTCTTCTTCTTCTTCTTCTTCTGTCCTACCAACGGGTCTTACATGTGTGTATGTTCCTTGAATAAGCCTTGTTCCCGTCTCTGAAGCCTTTTCACTCTCTTTATTGGACCTATTTGTTCCTGCCACCAAGCCATTTCCTATCCCCTAGAGTTTACTCCTCTTTAAAAGAATTTGCGTCTGTATACATTTGATCACATAAAACTTCTTCAGCATACGTCATCGCCATTCTTCTTTCTATTTAAGTAAAATGTAATGTCACCGGGTGCAATTAAACTTATATTTGTTTATAAGATTCATGTTAGAGTTGAGAAATCAGGAAATTCGCTATGCGTTTTTAGGTCATTTTTATCAGAAGAAAGATCCGTATGTAAATGATTAGGGTGTCACTAAGATTGGGGTTTTTTTGCAGAAATTCGCCGTTCGTCTGTCAATATAGATAACATAGACTAAATATTCCTTACAGCGAGGATTCATACCTACCGTTAAATACAATGTTTATATGAACGCAATGCCATGATTATTTTAAGAAAGGCCTGCTCCCGTACGTTCACATGTTGTCTATAAAACCTAGGACTAAACGTCAATCTTTATCTTACACACTCTCTTTAATGACACTAACGATTTGTTAGGTAAACAACTTTTTCGTTTTCTCTTTCCCAAAATTAGATATGACATAATTTATTTCCCGACCGTCTTAAAGTAAATGTGGATTTCCCTATCGAGATAAACCAATTTCATTCAGTAATTCCCTAACAATGTCTGCCTGTATGCGTTTCCCGCTAGGCCAAGTCTGGTTAACTTGCGCATACAGTAGATGTCGAATTGTATAATATGCAACTCCTTCTTATAGAAAGATGAATAGGCACACTAAATGATTCCAAGCAAACATTGCGATTAACGTAATTTGCTGACGAAGTATCGTTTACGTGATGTCAAGCTTCCCATCCTAGATCTCATAATAGTAAGTAAAGGGTACAGAAATGATTCAGAGGCTGCAGGCCTCGAAAGCTAACACACATATTCAGAGATAGCCAAGACGTGAGTGAAACCAAATCTAATTAACTTTCTTCTAATTCCTCGTATATTTGGTTCAATTCGAGAGATTACAATGGGAATCTGGCCGAATCTTATCTACGCACTACCCCTTCCCCTCCAATCCCCCTCCCCTTCCATCTCCCCAGTCGTTTTAAGGTTCAAAGGAAGGGAAACTCTGCTAATCCAAGGGATTCATGCATGCATATCTGTGAAAAAAATCGGGACAAGAAGGTATTTAACTAGAATTGTAACATATGGTTCCAGTCTAAAATAAATAATTTTAATTATCTGATAATTTGATATTTTGATGAAACATTCCTTGGTTCATTCTTCATTGTAATTGATCGTCACTGTTTTTAAATGGTTGACGCCACACTATTAAATGTATAAGCACGTTAACTGATCTACATCGTCGGTGTGAATCCTGATTCGGGTGATTTGATTTAGAAGATGTTTGTTTTATATGTCAGCAGTAGATAAGCCATGTTTTCTGATGATATGATATAGGTGTTCTTTACAAATGTTCTGTCTTTGTAGCCATATACCTAACGACACAAAGTGTGTCAGTTTTAAGAAGCGAGATAAATATGTAGGATTACCATCTGTCTGAACTGACCTCCTAATCCGAAAACCTGTCTAAACTGACCTCTTAATCCGGAACCTGTCTGAACTGACCTTCTTATCCGGAAATCTGTGTTAGCAGAACTTCTTATCCGGAAACCTATCTTAAACTGAACCACCAATATGGAAACCTGTCTCAACTTACTATATAATCTGGAAACCTATCTTGAACTGACCGTCTATTCCGGCAACCTGTTTAAAGTGACCTTCTTATTAGGAATCAGCTCAGATCCACTGACCATAATTAAACGTCGTGTTCTATCGTTAATTTGTTAGGGTTTTATATATCTTCTTTTTTATTGGTAAAAGTGAACCACTATCGTCTAACCATCTGTCTCGGACGAATGGGTATGCTTTTCATTGTTATATTCCATGGATGTATTTGAGAACTCAATCATGTATCTTAACGAAACCTGAGGGTCAGAATAAAACCAAATACCACACCCCATGCATCTGATAGTCAGAATACAACCAAATACCTCCCCCACCTGAGGGTCAGAATAAAACCAAATACCGCACCCCACCTGAGGGTCAGAATAAAACCAAACACCTCCCTCACCTGAGGGTCAGAATACAATCAAACACCTCCCCCACCTGAGGGTCAGAATAAAACCAAATACCGCACCCACCTGAGGGTCAGAATAAAACCAAATACCGCACCCACCTGAGGGTCAGAATAAAACCAAATACCGCACCCGACTGATAGTTGAAATACAACCATATACATCACAACTTGTCATTTTTTATTATTGGACGGTCAGAATATCACATATTATTGCACTGAGTTTTGGAAATTCACCTGAGAGATGCCCCGATTTTATATCATATTATCAACGACCTCCCCTTCATCTATCCTCGAACGAGCGCAAAAGCGGAAAGTAAATTAGGTTCATTTCGTGATTAGAAAGGCCATTTAAAATATTCTCTCTCCGTTATCTTTTAAAAAGAAAATACTCTCCCTGAGTCTGTGTTGACCGATATATCTCTGTCCAGACTTAACGGGACGACCGCCATGAGTGCGCCCTGCATGGTGAGCTGGTAAACATTTTCCGCCTCGCCATCTTTTTCCATGACTCGAATTCCTGAACCAGCAGACATCCTCCCCTACCGAGAACGCTTTCTCGTCTGCCGAAGTGAGGAAAAACAGGGCATATTAGATGGCGTGGGTTTTATAATAGGTGAAATGGACGGTACGTGTATAGTACATGTCCATTGAAATTTGAATCACCAGTGCAGCATGGACTGCAATTTGATACTGGGTACTTAAAGTGTCCATTCTTGACCACTATCCTCAGATTGTCATTGTTCATATGGGGACATTACAGAGGGATTGAAAAGTATTGTCATACCAAGAATTCACTGATATTCAACATGGTTTCCAAACATGATTTCAAATAAATACATTATACTTGCGATATTAAATTTTTGATATGTTTAGTTTTGTCTCGACACATGTTAGAACCGGGCAAATACCTGCTTTTACAACTGTCTTGCGAAAATGTCTCGGTTAAAAGGTGTTAGTTCTGTCTCAATGAAATGTCACATGATTGACCTTGTCAATGTTCGAATAAATGGAGGCACGGTAGTCTAGTGGTAGGACGCCGGCCTCGTGACCGAAGGGTTGCGGGTTCGAGTCACGGCACGGCACTGTGTTGTAGCTGTTCCAGTCTACTCAGCTGTGAATGAGTACGTGGTTGGGCAGTGCTAGAATTGTAGAATGCTACAAGTGAGCGCCGAAATGGCAGCACCGGCTGTATGCTCCCCAGGGATTGAAAAATATTTTGGCTGGTTGCAAAGGCCCTATAACCAGGGATAGTAATTTGTGAACCGCTTTGAGACGACCTACGAACTAGATTGTGATAAAGCGGTAAACAAGAACCTCGAATTACTATTAATAATATAAATGAAAACCTATGACACACCATTCGACGTCCGCTGTACCGTGTTTTAATTCAAATCGTGAGATTTCACATAGAAAACGTTTATTGATACCTAGGCAGCACTGTATTGGAAATTGGTAGCTCTGAACTATTCATACCAACACACTTCTTGCGCGTTTTATCGGCGGTTCCCGTGCATACCTCTTGTAAGGATGTCGTTCCCCGAGTAAAGTTAATTGGGGCCGTACCCCGAGTAAGGTTAATTGGGCCCGTATCTGGTAATTTGACTGCTCTGGCTTGCTCTCTACATTAATCATCTCTATACACGAAGAAGACAAAATACAACAGGATTGTTAGCCAAGTTTTATATCGCAATTGAATAAAACATCGTTGTTAGTGATTTTCATATCTAGAATTGTTTACCGTGATGCAATTGCTTATATGGACAAAAGATACCACTGTTGTAACAACACCCACCCACCCCCACCCCCTCCCCCGGCCCTTAAAAAGGGTCTCGTCGCGATTCATCAGTGTTACTACTCTATCGACTTCGCGTTACCGATTTTCGTTTAAGTTTATACGAAGGCCATGGGAATACCTCGGATGAGTTTGTATTCTAGGGTTCCAAGATCAATGCCAGGGTCACTGTTTCCATTTTTATGTCAAAACACAGATTCATTGCTATTATTTTTCCGACTAAAGGGGCAATGGGGCATTCAGACATGTCTAGTTTAACTAGGCGAAGAATGGAACTCAAGACGGAACTATATACTTTGACACACACACATGTATACATGCGTACCAACGATCGAGAAAGTTCCTTGACTCTAATACATAATAGATTACGACAATGTCTGTTAGCTAATGTAATGCCCAATTCATTAATCGTGCGTTAACTTGACTAATGCGGCGAGTCACAGTTTCTGGCAAGGTAAACTGGTGCAATACCCTCGAATGTAAAGTTGATAAATATATACAAACGTTTAAAGAAACGCGTACGATTTGTCTTTCATGTATAATCGATTCGATATTAAGGAGAACTCGGTATCCTACCAGAGCACATACATGTACGTTTACATGAAACATGCAAGCCAATTCAAAGTTAATGTACCTATCTAAAATAAACACAGATGCGCCAAGCGGGAGGGGGCAATGACAAAGGGGGTCATGAAGGGGGAGATTATAGTCTGTGTGTAGCTTTCCTCGTTCACAAGCAATCACGTATGTTTATAAAGTGTTCGTCCCATTCAGTTAAAAACGAATATGCATATTATATGTGAAATTCACAATAATTATTTTGCTTTTTTCTTCAATTACAAGTTATATATAGTTCGTTCATTTGCTTTATCATAAAACCTACAAAATAAAAGATAAGTTAGCATTGTAGCGTTACTTGGGACAGGGTTGACATCGTTCACAGATTACCCGGCAGTCGCTACAACTCCAGTTGATAATGCTCTACTTAGAGATACGCAATACTTGTATTTTTACTAGGCTCGAGTTTTCGTGAGATAACTCCCACTCTAGGTCTACCCAGGTATATCTCACACACAGGACCCTGTGATGGTGTGGCACATCTGGTCCCGGCTTTTACTGCGTTTTTACGAGCATCCCTTTCTAAAGATATCCACATTATAAAGAATGCAAACACACGTTTTGAAAGAAAGTTTACAAAAAACAGAACCGCTTTGGTTAGTCTGCTGTTCCATTTTATAGATTGATTTTTCTATTCGGGCCGACATGGTTGATTCAGCAGACCCATATCTCCACCCCTTGTATTATATATATAATGATACATACCTTTAATATAGTTAAGATACTGTGCCATGAAAAGAAAAGATCAATCAACTCTGAGGTTCTTTAATTCAGAATGTGACTGTGATGAAACGCTTAAAAACCTGCTATGTTTTACATACATGTAGCCTCTTCTGTAAATTATATTCTGATGACCTCATAGATTTTTGAACAACAGATACGTTGCCATGTATTTAATACTCAGTCCGATATCTATATCTCTCCCGCAGGGCCACTATGCTCTCTGTCCTCCTTATCTCTTTCTCCAATCTCCTCTTTATTTTTCTGTCTCCTTTTTATTTCTCCTTTTCATTATTCCTTCCGTCTCCTTTTCCTCCCTCCTTCCCCTCCCTCTTTTTCTCTCTTCACCTCCCTCCTACTCTCCCTCCCACTCCCTTCTTTCATGTCTCATCCCCTTTCCTCTTTCCCTCCCTCCCTCTCCCCTCCTCTCTCTCCCCTTCCCCATCCCCTCTCTCTCTCCCACTCCCTCCTTTCCT
>JAUMHH010230472.1:0-11707 GCA_032359455.1 Chlamys rubida
ACAAACCAATGACGTAACAATCAATACCTGCTCTCAAGAGAAGATAACTCTGCAATACGCAAAGACGGAATATACATACACATTGGAAAAGTACACATTTACCGTTATATAGACATATTACTGGTCAACAAGATGTACATTGCTATTGGCATCAATGCTAAAATATATAATCAACTTATTTGCAGTATTTTTTAAACATTTGATACACACATGTGTTACTACCCTTAGTTTTAAATAATCAACATAGTTTGGTACTATTCTTTTGGAAGAAGAGGTATATATACATATAATATATACCATCATTACAATACGAAAAGGGTTTAAATGCAAAATGATCTGCCCAAAATACACTTAACAAAGAGGGGAAAAGAATGTGGAGTGGATGTTTTTATTTTTCTTGTAAACAATACTATGGAATTCACCCTTTTAATTGTAACATTATCCATACTACAATGCTATTGTGGACAATGTGTTTGGAGGTTGAGGATCAGTCTACCTGCTATCAGCATCGGAGTGCAACCTCAATCAGTTAAAATACTCTCTATCAACACACCACTATCAAGTTCAAACAACAGTTTTCATGACAATGTCCTTTTTATCCCTCAAAATCAATCAAAAGTTATCAAATGTACCGCTCGTTACCAATGTGTATCCTATTTTGGTGATGCGGTTTAAATATGTATATTATTTTCTGTAGATAATAATACTTAAAGCATGAGAACATAAACATATTTACAGTTTTCAGTTTGATGGCACCATCGTATCTACAAATTAAATGCAGTTTTTGGAAATTTTGTAAATTAAGCCGGCAAAAAGACAAAAAGCACTGAAATCAGCATCAATAACACATACTCTTATTTCTCGTACCATTTTGAGTTCCGTTATGTGACTTACACGCCAGTCTTAATGTTCTATTAAGACAATACGGGTATACGATGCCAAACGATATACTTTATAATGCATTAAGACAAAGCAGGCATACAATACCACACAGTAGTGTTGTGCATGGTAAGAGATTCAATTGAGAACAACGTTGTAGAAGAAATGGAAGATATGTAATTAAATCATTCCATTCTCTTTAATGGCAACCATGTACAGGGAACACACTCAAAACTCTGTTAATTCAGCAGAGGTATTACAGTAGTCGCCTTATACGATCATACGGTGGATCACAGTAGGTCTTCTTAAAAACCTATAGAATGGAATGAAATGTATCAACTATATAATTTTGTTACTACATGTATATGATATGTCTGTTTGTAGTATTATCCAATTATTTGCATAACTTATTCTTTAACCGTCATAACATTAACAGACATTTGATAATTACATATGTCAGCCATGTGAATTGTTGTGTTGTTGGTTATCAAATCGGGAACCCGTGGTAATGCCTGACCTAACTGCCTCATCAACGAATAAACACCACATTTTGGCGATAAAGACAGGGCGACAAAATAACTTTCCTACCGACCATTCCTACATGTACATGTGATACCAATAATTGTATATCCGAGATAGGCTGCTGCACAGGTCGTCTAGAGACGTTGGTCGTGACGATAGGTGTAACAGACACAGAGGCAGCCGACTGGAAAAAAGAGGTCACTGAATTCATATATTGTTTAAGAGCTGTTGGGTTTACAAACAAATAGCTACATCATCGAGTTGGTTACCGACTTGTTGTACATGTAACATTTGGTAATATGATGCATAACATATTATGTTTATTGTATACACAGACTAAATAAAATTGCAGCTGAGCTTTATTCTGGCGCAATCTGTGATTACTGTAATCTTGAAATGAGTAACCTGTTGTAACCAAACTTTGTACGTAATTACCGCCTTATACGGACTTATTTCTATACTGGCCGTAGTTCAGATATGCACTTTCATTCTTTTAACATTAAGTTCAATTGGAAAGTCTCGAATAGACGAAATAACGTTCTGATACTGTAAATGTTATTAACTATGTTAGGCTGCCTGCATTACTCTACTGATGATGTTAAATGTGTACTTTACAGAAACACGCACAGATAGATTTATAAACAAACTTAATTATCAGATGAGCAAACTTATGTGTCAGATGATGTCATTTCGTTTTATCGTGTGAAATATTCCTTTTTCGAAACATTATAGATTTACACAGAGATCAGTGAACAATGACAATGGTTTTATTAATGGTCAGCTGGTGTTTGACAACTTGATAATTGCCTGGTCGTCTGGTGTTTGACAACTTGATAATTGCCTGGTCGTCTGGTGTTTGACAACTTGATAATTGCCTGGTCAGCTGGTGTTTGACAACTTGATAATTGCCTGGTCAGCTGGTGTTTGACAACTCGATAATTGCCTGGTCAGCTGGTGTTTGACAACTCGATAATTGCCTGGTCAGCTGGTTTTTGACTTGGTAAAGAATCATTGTGCAATTCGTTATCCTGATAAATTAAACATTACTTAACATTCAATCGTAATCGCCATGTACCTTTAAAGAAAAAACAAGAGAATACCTAAGTGGAAATGAGACCAGGTGTTCCGGAGGAGTAAGCGTCTTCTGCTTCATCGATGACTGCCGCTATATAAATAGAAAGGTCACCAGTTTTATCAATGGGTTATATACATATAGTCCTGTGTTAAGTTCTGATGTAATCATCTCTGTTATCTGTGTATGATCACGTGAGTGTACATTACACATTGTTACATGGTGTGGTTCGGGACGATTTACTGAAGGATACGTACTGCCCAGTGTACCATTATAACAGTCTGTCTATAACGTTGCTGCACTCATTGCCATCTTGGCCGCATTTTATCTTCCAACTGACATCAGATAGTGTTGTTTACGTGGAGGGTTGAAAGGTTACACTACAGTAAACAAACACAAGTAAATACCAATTCATGATAAAGATCTTGTCATATCAGAAGTTACTTCAGAGAAAAAGAGTTTGTACTTGTTCTAACTATATAGAGACATGCAAAATATCTAAATTTAGAACACAGATATACCTTCAATTTGTACACTTACGCCAACATTTACTGTTTAAAACATGTTTCAGTAAATCCAATATATAACTCGCACGTTATCTATATATGTTTACGTGTTTTGGTTTGCTTTGGAGGTTTACGTCCTAGCCACAGCAAAGGACAAAACATATTTAGCAACACAAAACACATTTAGCAACACAAAACACATTTAGCAACACAAAAGATATTTAGTAACACAAATCATATTTAGTATCACAAAACACATAACACAAAACATATTTAGCAACACAAAAGATACTTAGGAACACAAATCATATTTAGTATCACCAAACACATAACACAAAACACATTTAGCAACACAAAAGATACTTAGTAACACAAATCATATTTAGTATCACAAAACACATAACACAAAACATATTTAGCAACACAAAAGATACTTAGTAACACAAATCATATTTAGTATCACCAAACACATAACACAAAACACATTTAGCAACACAAAAGATACTTAGGAACACAAATCATATTTAGTATCACAAACCATACTTAGTAAAACGCAACCTACTTAGTACATGTAACACACAACTTTCTATGTTACACACTAGTAACACACGGCATACTAAACCACCATCAGTTACTTAGTTACAGGCAGCATACAAATGTACACCCAGGTGCAATGTTTACCAGGTGTATGCACATAGTACGCTTGGATGAACCAATAACTAGTTAAAGCCTTACTCAAACAGCTTCATGTCTGATGGCAGATTGTAAATATGTATTTCATCATGGGGACGTTAGTACTAACAAATCTTCGCCGTAATTAATTTTGGATTACGTAGATGTCATTGTATCCTAGCAGATATAGAGTAAAGTATATCACATGACATATCACTAAGGAATTAAACAATTAATAATACTAAGGAATGTAAATATACTGCGACGATAGGGGTGCATCCGATACAGTTGATCACATTAACAAGAGTCATTTAAGATAACAGTGAACGATGGCCGCGAAGATAAACACTGTACCATGGCTAAACAGTTTTCTCCCATACTAAGTGGCTGGGTTCAGAAATGGGAAAACTTTAAACAGTATTGACAGGTTTTAATCAGGTATTTATCGATAAAATAAAAAAATAAAACAATTCAATAAAAACGTTTACCCATTTAAAGAGTGGACCACAATAGCGTCATTGTGATAGGGTGGCCTATGTCTAAACCGGGGGACAAACTAAACATATACTCTACACAAAGGGAACGTCTACCGAAAGCTTGGGTTACAAAAACATTGACTGATAGATTAGCAAGAAAATGGTCGTCATGGTCTCTTAGCCAATCATAGTGAGTGGTCGTGAAATTAGTATCGGAACTCATCGGACGGTTTCATCATAAATAGTCAAAGGAATAATAGGGTACAGAAATGCCCGAAGTATCTGTAAAGGAAACTTAACACGCCCCTCGATTCCGTGTCAAACTACTGCCAACAACAAAAAGAAAAATCTTACCCCCTCAGATTTTTTGTTTATTACATATATTATTATAAATCTGTTTAATGCATTATTTGAATTCTTAAGTCAGCTGTATTTTCTTTTTCCATTCATTTCAAAACGGCCGAATATACGATACTTCGGAACCAGCGATAGTCAGAGTACTATACATAAGCTAGCTAGATTGTACTTAGTACTGCAGTCACTAGCTCTAACTGTATCGCACGTCACCAGGAAAGGCAGTTTGTAACAATGGAATGTCATTTCAACCATCGAAATAACGTAGATGCGCGTCTACCACAAACATTCAAAAGGAGTGCAGTCCCTGGTGTTACTGTTTCATGTGACTCATTATGATCAGCGATTAAGTTTGTTGTCTTTAAATCTGATAGCAACATTTTTCACTGGTGTCTTTTTGATCTCATTAGCTTCATGAACCAAGATGAGATTTATCTAAAACAGAAGTACTTTGTTTAAGGTACTGAGCAGAAGCGAAGTGATTTTATGCGCGCTAATAACACATTGATTTTACTTTTATGATTTGGAAACTTTTATTTGTACGTGAATTATTTGTTTTATAACAAATAAAACTCTGATCTTTTCGTGATATTCAAGCCTGTACAGTGCCGTTGTGATTGGACATATGGACTGCTATATTAAATTCACACGCAAAGGTAATATTGTAAATATTTTCAAGAAATCACATTAATTTATTTTTTTAAAAAATCAAAAAAACATAATATAAAAATAAAGTATCGATACTGGCGACGAGACACATTAACAGTACTACAAGCAATGTTCTGTGATAACTTGATCTGTGATACCTACAGGAGATTTAGACATGAAGAACCACCGTATTGTTATATATTTCTTGTCTTGGGCGTTTGTCTCAGTTGTTATTTGCGTTCTAAATGTGCTCAACATCAATTGGGAAACCTCCGACTTGGCCACGGGCATTGCCGTGGTGGTCTTTGTGACGATCCTGCAGGGCACTGTCATAGAAATCCCCATCCAAACAGTTGCCACCTTGATTGTTGGGGGACACAGACGTGGGGTGATGGTGGGAGATGGAAGTCGTGCATCTGCCATTATAAATTACAACCTTTTAGCCCATTCGAAGGAGGACATAGAGGAGTGTTTTAAGTGTATGTACGATGCTTACATGGGAAATTTATCGCCTACAATTTCGGCTGTGTTGGTTAGCGCTACATCAGGAAGGAGATTGCGAGAACACGAGTTTTACATGAGAGATTTCTACAGGGTTCTTATTTTCGATGTGTTATACACAGAAGGGCTAGCATTTTCAAGAGGAGATTACAGGCTTGTACACCCATCGAGACTAGAACATTTTTGGTCTTGGTATAAACATATAGAAAAGTCATATTTCTTAAATGACATTCTGCGAAAACTATGTGATTCGCGTTGTGATGAGTTCATGTTGGTTCAACGCAACAGTCGTGTGTTGAGAAAATGTGGACAATACCAAGATCTTATGCTGCTATCGTATGGCGAACGCTTCGCCTTCACATACTGCGATAAGACCCATTACGGCCGCCACGCTCGTGATGAAGGTGATCCGCTTTTCCTTCCTCACAAAGACGTAGACAATATATGTGGCAGGAAGTTCGACTACACTGTAGTAGCGGACGGCGACACCGGTATACCATTCGGATGTGTCTTTAAATTATTGGATATTGCAGACGCCAATCCCACTCGTGGCATCATCCAGCCTGCAGTTACAATGGAAAATCAGTCTCCAGAAGAGGATACGGTATTTATGCACTTGGAATCCGCACGGCACACATTGTTCGAACCTATGAGCAACGCCATGAACGCGCTACTAAATAGGTGCTCATTCTATGGCAAAGGTCTTATCCGTAACGCCACCTATATAGAAAGGGTGATCGGCCGGAGGGGTAAACTGATCGAACTTGTCCCAATCGATATTCTAAGTCACGACACATACGAAGCTACTGTTTTGAATCCGTTGTATGTAAGTACAGTGGCCTTCTTGGAGCAGCCACCCCTTAACTACATTTCTTGGAATATTCGGGAAAGACGATGGAACAGAGGAGAGATACTAAACGCCATGTACTTCTGGGAGTGGGCAGTAGGGATTCCATTGAGAGGACTTCAGCGAATCTTTCGGCGGAAAGAGTATGTGAAAACTAAGAGGAGAACTGCTCCGAATCACGACTTCGTGTCATCCTATGTCGCACATTCGCCACTGCGTCAGATGCTGATGAAACCCTTCCTTCTCGTGTACATTCTCATCCACGTAAATCTTAACCTCAGGTATCAATGGGCTCCGGTCATTGCTATTCTTTTCCTCATAATCGTCTTTCCTAAGTTTGCAGTATGCAGAAGATACAACATCAAATTCGTCTTCGCAGAAACCTTCTTATCCGTCATGCAGTTCACACCGGAAGCCATAGTAGGATGTGTGCGCATTGTCCGAGCTTTTCATGCAAATGTATCTGCACATGTGAATTGGGTGCCTTCGAGGCAAGTAGAGAGTGAATTTCGGGAATCCAACCCTTTTCTAAAGTCATTTATCCATCTAGGATTTTACTCTGTGGTGGCCGTAGCTATTGCTGTTTCTGTTTACATCGTCCGCCCAGACGGTGTTCTAGCTTACTTCCTGTTAGGTGCGGTATTTGCACTTCCACTTTTCGCCGGATGTACTGCTGTCCGCTATAAAACGCTGAAGTCATTGAAGTGTAGGTGTAACAGAAACTTCCGGTATTTCGGACGGACTCATGGCAGGGTTGACCCCGAAACTGACCTTTGGGTCACAAGACTCCCAGATGTTTACACGCGCGGGTCAAATGCCTCGTCCTATACAACCACCACTGCCTCTTCCCTCCACTAAAGAACTCATTAAGAAACTGGCTCCTTATAATCTCGAAGGGAAGGGAATCAATTCCGGTGAATATATTTTAGTTATGCTTATAAAATGTACACAATTGTTGGACTGCTTGAAGGAAAACTGTCTGTAAATCGAAAATATGTTGGTTCAGCTTTATTAGTCATGAAAGCAAAACTTACAAAGGCAATTGTTGAGAAATATCTTATTCTAAATACAATGCATGTTTGTTTTTCCTGTCTGTTAGTCATTGTTTTTAATCTCTACAGAAATAGACTTAGTTTTTGATGCAATATGTTAAACCTTTACTTGATAAACGTTTTGCGTAACGTTGTCGTTAAACTAAAAGGTTTTATAACTGTACCCAAGCTCAAAAATTCTCGACAGAAACATTTCAAACCAAATGTTTAGTGTTACCAAAATGAAGGTTTTATTTTTATTGTACTGCCATTTTGAAAACTTATTTACACAGGTTGAATATATTTTGAAAAATAATTTTTCCCACTATTATAATGAATTCAAAATTTTATCATTAAAATAAATAAATCAAAATTTTCAAAAATTATGTCTTGACCAAACATAAGTAGCCATAGTCGATAAATAAAAACATACCTTACTAGCGATTTTTTAAAATCCATTATTTAATGTGAAACATCGTATAAACGAACTATCCATGTCAAAAGAACGAAATGTTGACTATGTAAATGCTTTAGAAGTTAAAATCAGTTAAAAGAACAAATATTTTCTGGAAAAAAACTGTACCCCAGAAAGTAAATATCTATTAGAGAAACAAGCTTTTATAACATTTTATATAAAGTAATTGCTTTTCTTATACAGAGTGATATATTTTAACTCCGTATTAAAAAGAATAAAAAACAGCTATATAATCTTGATAATTTACTTTCCAAACTTCATCAATACGGTAAAATGCTCGAACCTTTTTCTGTTTTTGTATGTGCCTGATGTACATTCTGAGATATATGTGTTGTTTGTGTTCTGATAAATGTGTGTTGTTTGTGTTCTGAGATATATGTGTTGTTTGTGTTCTGAGATATATGTGTTGTTTGTGTTCTGAGATATATGTGTTGTTTGTGTTCTGATAAATGAGTGTGTTTTGTATATTCTACAGTGAGTACGTACATCTTGTGTGCTTTGGGATATAAGTAGATTATGTGTATTCTGAGATGTATGTTTCTTGTGTGTATTCTGAGATGTGTGTTTCTTGTGTGTATATCTGGGACGTGTGTTTCTTGTGTGTATTCTGAGATGTGTGTTTTCTGAGATGTGTGTTTCTTGTGTGTATTCTGAGATGTGTATTTCCTGTGTGTATTCTGAGATGTGTATTTCTTGTGTGTATTCTGAGATGTGTGTTTCTTGTGTGTATTCTGAGATGTGTGTTTCTTGTGTGTATTCTGAGATGTGTGTTTCTTGCGTGTATTCTGAGATGTGTGTTTCCTGTGTGTATTCTGAGATGTGTGTTTCTTGTATGTATTCTGAGATGTGTGTTTCCTGTGTGTATATCTGGCTCGTGTGTTTCTTGTGTGTATTCTGAGATGCGTGTTTCTTGTGTGTATTCTGAGATGTGTGTTTATTGTGTGTATATCTGGCTCGTGTGTTTCTTGTGTGTATTCTGAGATGCGTGTTTCTTGTGTGTATATCTGGAACGTGTGTACCTCGAAATGCATTCACAATTTAGTTGAGGTACAGAAAAAAAATAACATCTGCGAAATGAAAATTTCCTGAATTAAGTGCTGCTTCAATTTTCAAATCTCGTTATTTAGAGAAATTATCAATTCTATTTTGTACCTTTTCTATATTAAGATTTCCCTCCAAAAACCAGTTTCATTCCTCAGTTCTAGTATTTTAGAGTTTTATCAATTTAATTCCAAACATCAACATATCTGTTATCAGTTAAAGTGACATTATTTGTCATGATCGAGGAATACAATTTACAAAAATGTAAAAGAACATTCACGATATATTCAGAGATTCATCCTTGTATTCACGTATCTACCATAAAAAGTCACCTATTGAAATCATACATTAATTCCATATACAGTAACACACAAAATCTAATAATAATACCTTACAGAGCCAAACATAAAAAAGTAATGAGAGTATAACGTACCTTTATTTACAATGATATACAAATACACACTGCAAACATGCACTAATACAATACAGTCATACATTATCATCATACAATTATAAAAAAGTACCAAACACACGTTTACATATAAAAACAATAAATAATAATAATAATAATAATGATTCGAGGTTTTATATACCGCTTTATCACAACCAAGTTCGTAGATCGTCTCAATGCGGTTCACAAATTATTATCCGTGGTTATCGGGCCTTTATAAACAAAATGCCATTCACATTTAACAATTTAAATACGATTTAAGTTAATACGTATAATAGTAATATTATACAATAATTCCGTACACAATCACACAAACAAAATAGTACATAAATATCGTCAATAAGATCCATCAGCTGGGGATACGTAATATCACAGTTTTACTTCCTGCACGTGTCGCAACGTTTCAAGACCGACTGGGCCCTTTGTCAAGCTATGCAGTTATAGCTTTGTCAAAGGGGCCAGTGGTTCTTTAAACGTTGCGACACGTTTAATTCGTACATCATTAGTGTAGAGAGTACAGCTTTGATATAGTACATAAATACTATACAGTTAAACTCAAAATCTAATACAATAATAACTTACAATGTCATATACACAATCATACCATAGTGTAGTGTAGAGTGTGTGTACAGCATATTATTAATGGCATTGATTACAAAATAGTTTACTTCAAACATTCATTCTCCACGATGAGTGCTGATTTCATGAAATAAATCCATTATAAGTACAGTAAATAGTTATAAAAAAACGCCTGTGCAAATTTTCACCCATTTCTCCTTTTACTTATAATATACATCTGAAGCATAAATGCCAATCTATCGATCGCGAAAACATTTTATCAAATTTCTTTTTTCATTTGACGAGAATGTCATCTTTCATAAATCCAAATGCTACTGTAGGCGTTATTTTGAGGACGATAACCTGGCATTGTCAGGAATGTTACGAGTATCACCTAACCCGATATCGGATTTCTTTCCTAAATAGAACTCGTTAGTGTCAGAGCATCGTATCTAAATCATTGTACATACCATCTATTATATAGAAGATACTTGGATAAAAGGGGCCGGGGGACAAGGGACAGAATGTCTCTGAAATTATCCTAACTACAATACATCTCATTTTTACTGATATTTTGTTAACGTTTGTACTCTTGTCTTTTTGTATTAAGGTGATACATATATGTCTAGTACTGTTTATACTACAAATGTCCGTCCATGTGCCTGTCACAATCAACTGTTTTTGAACATTTAATATATCTAAAACCTAACAACAGTACGAGAATACCGAAGCGTCAACGTTATGTATGGAATAGTATCACAGCTATCGATACTAGATGCTTTGACGCCAACGTTTTTACATGTTTTACCTTGCTTTTACTTAACTGCTCAGAGTATTATTAAATCAGTATTGATACACATCACAAACTTCATATCTGTATTTTTCATAAATAAATCGTCGTTCAATAATATTACCTATGCAATTCAAATAACATGTCAGTTTGTTCCTCATACCTCTGAGCGGAAATCAAATCAACAGTTCAGGAGGGTTTGATTCTAAATCAGGTCAGATATTACGGATTAATCATACATGAAACGTAATGTTGTTTAAAACCCTCTGTTGAGATACTGACACCAAACAATTTAAGGGGTCAACACAATGTTATAATGTAATATTCCAAAAGGTCAACGAACATAAACAAACTATACAAAATCGCATGTCAACAGGAACCAAATATACCAAAGCGTCAAAACACATGGACAAAATGTACCACAACGCCAATACCACATACAGAAAAAAGATATCTAGGTGTCAACACACAAAAACTAATTAGATCACAGCGCCAACACACAACCACAAAATATACCACAGCTTCATCACACAAGTACAAAATATACCAAAAATAGGCAGTCAGCGACAATATAGACCACATGCCCAACAACAAATATCACCACATCAACACGTAAAAACAAAATGTACCCAACGCCCACACATCAACTCATCAGCTCAAAACTATAATACCACAGCGTCAACACACAACGACAAAATATACCACAGCGTCAACACACAACAAACATACCAACAGCGTCAACACACAACGACAAAATATACCACAGCGTCAACACACAAAACATACCAACAGCGTCAACACACAACCACAAAATATACCACAGCGTCAACACACAACAAACATACCAACAGCGTCAACACACAACAAACATACCAACAGTGTCA
>JAUMHH010230483.1:0-11706 GCA_032359455.1 Chlamys rubida
CACCTCTGGTCTACATCACAGACTTCCTGCAGATCAGCAAGTTCTTCACTCAGTTCATTGGTAATAAATAAATGTATATTTGATCAAACTGATTATTATGTTGCTCGTTACCATTATCTTGAAAATGTTTTTAATGGAATAATGTATATTTTCAGTGGAGCCTAGATAACCCAAACACCTTTGTTCCCAGCTTTAGTGGCTGGATTGTGAGATGACTATAGATGACTGGAACAAATTTTGTATAGAAAAAAGAAAAACTGCCCCCTGCTAAAACATGGCTCAAAATCTTTTAAATATTAACTCACCTCATGATCACCTAGCACAACTGGCTGTGAGCTTAGTTATACTGTTATATTTACAATCTACATTGACATTCATTCAATCACCATTATTACAGCAGACTTGAGTTATCTTCTCATTACCGGATCATAGAATGTGACAAGTTACCATGACGTCGACAACAATATATCTGGGTGGATCTAAGCAATTTTTCATCGAACTATACACAAATGACAATGAATTGTTTGACGTCATCAATAGTAGAGGTGGGCAGAGTTAACGTAGGCTTATGCATTTGAATCAATCAGGCATTAATATGTTTTGAAAGTGAAATTTATGTTTGCTGATCAGACTGATGAATAAGATAATTATGAACCATTCACAGAAAAATACTGTAAATTTATGGAAAAGTTTACTATATTGGTCAGGTTATGAGGTGATAACTCCAATTCAGCACAAATAAAAACTTATATTTGTTTTAAGTCATGGACTAACATTCAAGGTCAAAGGGGTTAAATGTTTTGAAAATTCCAACAACATCTTCTCAAGAACCAGAAATCCTGGAGTCTAGGTATTTGCCAGATATTTTGCTATGATGAAGAGCTATCAGATTTGTTTCACAGAGATCAAACGTGTTTAAAGAATTCCTCTGTTGAACTACCAGGCCTGGGCTAATGATACCAGGACTAACTTAACCTCATGGGATGTTTTTTATAAAAATGTTTGTTTTTTTTGTTGTTTTTTTACAGTGAGGAGCTGTTTGGGAGCATTTGTGCTAGTTGGTATGAGCAGTTTTGCTGATGGTGTATATAACAGATTTGGAAGCAGTGTAAAGAATTGGTTTTACTTGGCCATGATCACTCAGTTTCACTTTATGTTCTACATCTCTAGACCACTGCCCAATGTATTTGCTCTGTCTCTAGGTAAGTACATGTATTACTAAACTAAACTGCAGTCAATGTTCTAAAATAATTCATAAGTCATGTGCTCTTCCAACACAATTTTCTGTTTCTAAAGTGAATAACAAAGTCACTATTACAATAAATAGAATTTCAGATGTCGTTTCTTATTTAATTGTCATGAAACTGCAACTACATGTTCATAAACATCAAATTTAAGCTCAACTTTTTTAAGATCACTTTTACAAACAATAGAATGTTTGACATCATTTAAGCCACCCTAGCTTTACACTTAACATTTCTGATTACCTCCAATTGTAATTATTGGCTCTGATGGATTGTTAAAGGTATGAAGTTAATCTGGATGTAAGATAATGATTTTTATTTTACGATGGTTCATGATTAAACAGTTGATGTGTGTGTGTGTTTGAAGACAAAATTCAATTATATATATGTTGTTACATGGGCTTTGCCGAGGGGCACAGTTTGCAATTTATTACCTGTTTCTCGATATCAAGGATTTTCATTGCTTGATATCAGGTAATCTAAGTTTTGTATCAAGAAATCTTACCATCCATTTGTCCCTTCATTCGTTTCAGTAATGTTGGCTGTAGGAGCCTGGCTTAGACAACAACATGGCCGGTTCATCTGGTACTCAGCTGTCGCCGTTTTGATATTCCGCGCAGAACTAGCTCTATACCTTGGACTTATTTTACTGATGGAGCTGGTGGCGGGAAGGCTGTCCCTCATGAAATTGTTTAAACATGCTATTCCAGCTGGAGTTCTAAGCATTAGTAAGATTTTTTTTTATTTTCAAAAGTTAGATAAGTCTTTTAGAAACAATGCACAAAACTATAACACAGCGAAAAATATTTCAATACCAGTCATGCTATTAAGCAAATTGAAATTCTATATTTTCAAAACACTTTAACATTTGTTTTCAAGTTAACAACATATGTTTACTTAGTTTTTTTTTTTTCACAGGTAGAAGCTATACAATATATGCTGTACATATGTGGATGTTTTTTTTTCTCAATATATTTTCAAGAACATACCAAATACGTACATACACAAACTGTATAAACTGATAGGCACATTATAAAAATGGAGTACCAGGTTATGGGTTTATATCTGAATCATGAATGAAAGTTTAAACTTGGTTTGTGACATATGTCTTGTCAAGATCTGTTTTAAACCTTGGCACGGACTGATATAAAAACGTTTTGACTTTCACTTACACACATTTCTTTTAAAAAAGATGTAATACTCACTTAAAATACAGTAAAACACATTAAAACAAACCCCAATGGACCTAGACGTTTGTTTTCTACAGTAAACCAATTTTATAACATATCCCAGGGTACATAAGAAATAAGGTTTCTATTGTAAATTATGTTTAATAATATAATAAACCCAGAGGACATATAAAATGAGGTCTCTAAAGTAAAACATGTTTATAACAAATACCAATGGACAGAAGAAATAAGTTTTCTATAGGTGTTATAAGTTTTAATGTAAGTTTGATGTTCATGAAATATTCTTTGCCATGGGATTTAAATAATAATTTAAGGAAAAAGGTTGAGCAAAAACTATGGAATGGTAGTAAATTACATTCGCTTGTAAAAATACCCAGGCTCCTGAACCTGAAAAGTTGAACCAGTAGATAATCTTACTCCTTGCAATTATGTATGTCTGGTTTAACTTTAAACTTTTTTTTCTCTATAGGCTTAACTGTTCTGGTGGATTCCTTTTTCTGGCAGAGGTGGTTATGGCCAGAAGGGGAGGTACTGTGGTACAACATAATACTCAACAAGAGTGCCAGTTGGGGTGTATCCTTACTGTTATACTGGTACTATATAGTGGAGCAGAAACATGCACTGATTTACTGCTATTTATAGAGGAGCTTGTAGATCTATTTGGTCTGTTTGTGTTTTACGTCCCATTAACAGCTATGGTCATTTAAGGACATGCCAGGTTTTGGTGGCGTAGGAAAAGCCAGAGCTCCTGGAGAAAAACCACCGACCAATGCCCAGTACCTGGCGACTGCCCCCCGTAGGTCTCGAACCCGCGACCCAGTGGTGGAGGGCTAGTGGTAGCAGAGTGTCAGCCGCCTTATAATTAACCACTTGGCCACCAAGCTCCCAAGTTATATTGATGTTGCTGTTACTTATTTATGTGATGTACATGTAGAAATTCACTGATGGTCACAGATTCCAATTGAATGAAGGTGTGCGAAGTTGTATAGTCCCTCAACTTTTACCATGATGATCTACAATAAAATAATCACAGAATTTTATTCCCATTGGTTTAGTCAAAAAATGGAAAAATAATTTTTATCAATATCACAAACAAAAATAAATGCAGGAGATTGGTGTATACATACGTACCTGGCTGGTTGTTTCTGGTTTTATGTCGCTGCAACAGCTATGTCATATAACATGTCCACTGACTATGGGGTTGCATAACAGTTAAGATGATATGACCATAGTAATTGTGCGAGGTAAGTGAGTATCTGCTGCTAGCTGAAAGGTTTGTATGGTCTTTATATTGTACCAGATGTCATATTAGATTTAGTAAAAGTCTACTTTTGTTATTTGCAGCTAGTCCATCTTCATACTTAAAATGCTTTGATCTAGTTGCTGTAGGTTAACAACATTTTAACATTAGCCAGATAACTCTATCAGTGGTATATGTTGAACATATAGTAGCCCTACAGTAGCTAGGCTATACCAACTGACTGTATAATGATTGACCTTGACCTACCATCAGACGGAGCCGTTCCTGTGGTATTTTTACTCGGCCTTGCCCCGGGCTCTGGCCCTCAGCGTGTTCCTGGTCCCCCTGGGGCTGTACTTCGACCCTAGACTGAGGACACTGTTACTACCTGCAGCTGGTTTCGTCTTCCTTTATTCCTTCCTGCCTCACAAGGAGTTGCGTTTCATCATCTACGTCTTCCCCATTTTCAATGTAGCTGTGGCGACCGCTTTATCACGTCTGTGAGTACTGTGTATTTCACAAGTGAATATTTTAAGGAAGAAGTTTTTTTATCAGATCAGGTCTTTAATAATAGCTATGTTTATGAAGTAATTCAATTTCTAAATAATGAAATGTTATATAACTTGAGTAATCAGCCATCTTGTTATAAAATGTTGATACTCGTATATATTTTTATTCAAGCACTTCTAAACCATACCAAATATGGAGTAATTAGGTTATATATTTTCTTTGATTAAATTTGTATTTATATGAAAGTCTCTGTAAAATATTGTTCATTGTTGAAAAAAAAAAAAACACTGAACGATTTCTTTCTTCCAGACAGATGAATAGTTCCAAGTCAACGTTCCACAAAATAATGGCCTTTGGAGCGATGCTCCACCTAATGGCTAACCTTGGATCAACCGGAGCCTTCCTCTACATCTCCCGACACAACTACCCTGGGGGCGTGGCCATGAGATACTTGCACCTACTCACCCCACCCCATAATAGTGAGTGATGCTTGCATCTTGGCATCGTTTTATTGTGTGTGAAAAAATATCTATTCAAAGTTCATAAATTATATTTTGATTTACTTGTCAAACCTGCGTGGATAAACAATGTCTATGAATTAATGAATTCTATCTGATTTTGCCTGTTATAGACTATTTAGGGCCCCATATCAAAGGTAAGGGTGTCCCTAGAAATCACCCAATCCATCCACACTTTCATTTCCAGAGATTATCTCAGCATCCACAAATCTCAATTCTACATTGTGTAACACTGTTGTTTGTAGATATGCAATAGGAGTTTTGAAATTATGTTTTCAAGGTCATTTGCTAAAAATAGAATTTTCCAGATCCCATAAAACAAAATGGCTGCCATGACTTCTGATTACCTGGTAGTCAAAATTTTATAGATTAAAATTTCCATTCTGCTGTTCTAATTTATTCATGCATGGTTGCATATGTATTAAGAAATGAATAAGCGCAGCACCCCACTGAATAACACACCTACTTTTGAACTGGCATTGGCTCTATTTTCCTGTTTAAGAAATGAATATGTTACAAAGTAATGAACATTAGCACTCTATCTGTTAAATATAAGTTTGAGGAGTTACGTGATAGAGAATGTTTATCGTTTCCACTGCCATAAGATATAGGTCAGTTTGACATGAAATATGTTTCTTATTGTTTTCTGCAGAAGGACGTATACACATTGACGTGGCAACAGCTCAGACCGGAGTGACCAGATTCACTCAGCTGAACAATAACTGGATGTAAGTATCAACTCCATCGACCAAAATCTAGGTCAAAATTTCATTAGGAAATTTCATAGATATGTGAATCATATACCCCACACCCCAAAAGTCAGATGCTTGTCAGTATCAACTTCTTATTAGCACAGCATTCCATTTAGAAAATTCATAGATGTGAGCATGCAACACTCTAAGGTCTATACCCTAAAGGTCAAGGTCATTTCAAAGGGGTCAAAGGTCAAATTTTTGTCTAAACTTCTTTTTATCGGCACATGGTTTCGAACCTTTATATGTGTATCATCACTAGTGATTTTACTTATAGCTCTCAAGTCTGTACATCAGAGGTAAATGGGTGTCATGTTTGTGTGTTGTGTAAGTTGAATATTATGCATAGTGAGTACTTCCGAGTCCATTTTAGGATGGGTTAAACCTTTGTGAACCCTAGCTTACTTTCTATTTATTAGAACACTCAACCAGAGGCTAAAAATCTGTTCATATCTCCAAAGCAAGTTAGACTTAAAATACTGAATTTCTTGCAGTTACAACAAAACAGAAGGTTTATACCCCGGAGGACATGAGATGATGTCGTTTACACATCTATTTATTGGAGCCAGCGGTGTTGAAGACAAGGCCCTTCTTCCATACAAGAAATCACACACCGTTGAGTTGGAGGTCTATGGATTTGATAGGATCAGTCTGGACATAAAATCTTCTGTGCCGGTCAATTTTAAAATGTCACCAAAGATTTATGTTTTGAAAAAGAAATAGCAGATTTTTTGTTACTGATTTTTTTCCACTCCATTTTAATAAATTAAAATTTAATTTATTCACTGATTTGTTGTCTGATGATTTTGAAGATTACCGGTAGATAAAGGTTGGCTTACATTCATTTGGTTTTAGCAGAACTCTTTTGTCTGTGAGCCACCCTCCTACAATTATGAACTAAAACACAGTCACAAAGGCCAAGGTCAAAGGTCAAGGTTACAAAAATGTTGCACAACATGTTCTGTTCTTGAAGGAGCAATGACCAAGTTGCATGACTTTCCAGTACTAATCCATAGATTATCTAAATGCAAAAACTTACCTGAAGTGCATAGAGACAGACAGACATACAGACGCATGCGCATACACGTATGGACAATATAAACCCTTCACCACGACATGCCAGAGCATCAAAATACAAATCAACAAATCATTTTGTAAAAAGTCATTTATAAATAGACATTTTCATCACAATTCTACAAAATATACACATTTAGTAAATCATCAGATCTAACATCACTTCAGATGA
Source organism: Chlamys rubida (assembly GCA_032359455.1). Taxonomy (NCBI): domain Eukaryota; kingdom Metazoa; phylum Mollusca; class Bivalvia; order Pectinida; family Pectinidae; genus Chlamys; species Chlamys rubida. The sequence continues at coordinate 6,701 of JAUMHH010230483.1, forward strand.
CATTAAAGTAACACCATAGTCAACGTCTTCTACAAATATTGTAGCAAGATAAGATCGGTACTTTTATACTAATAAGTCTCTCATTCACAACCTGATCCGAAACTATTTCATGTTGCTTTTCCATAATATACAAATAATCACTTAATGGACGGTTTATGTATATATATATGTACAGGATAACAATGTATTACAACCTCACTTGAAGTAACAAAGAAACAAAGAAACAAATGTACAAATATATAGTTTGTATAAATTTAAGATTCAAACGAGGTACATGTAAAAATAAAAGGACTTAAACAACCGACGACTGATGTTTACATCAACATTTTTGCAGTTTTTGAATGTTGCAAAAATGATCACACTTATGATAAATCGCAGGATTTCTGAAATCAGATAATAAAATAATGAAAATATTCCTAAACCAACATTAATTGCTCTATGCACCCCTGGAATATGTCATAGCAAAATTGAAGGCACGAACATAGTTGTTTGATTGGTCTCGTGTAAAAAAACCCTGACCAATCGCTAGGCCGATACCTGTCCTTTGAAGATTACAAAGGAGAGACACCCAACTTCAAAGCCTGTCAAATTTACCGTTACGTGACCGCGAGATTCTTTTGATGTACATTAAAGGATCCAACTAGTCTTCTGGTCTCATCTTCAAGGTGCTGCACACCGAGCCTTCGATTTTGCTATGACATATATTCCAGGGGTGTAGATAGCGAAAGTGAGCGTAACCCCTGGATCCGGATATTGAGTATATCATATAGTAGGAATCAAAGTTACTACTCACAGAAACCTTACCAATTGTCATGTTTCAAACACGGGAACATCTGTACCGGTAATGTTGGGAATCCTAAATGAGTCTATCACCTTGTTATTGAAGTGCCTTACATCCCTACCACACAATTCATTGTGGACAAACAAAATGAACTTATTACCACGTACTGATCATGACAAGATTAATATTGAAAGCAGGCCTATTTTTAGTGTTATTCTTATATAGCATTTATCACACTTCTATTATGCTAATTGACACATAGCACTAAGTAAGAGATAGGTACATTTAATTTGCCAAAGAAAAAGTTTGGCTGCTAGTTATGATTGTATATATATATATATCTGATGAACCCCCTTACCTTCAATAGCAATGTGTTAATTGTAAGTATGTTTACAGTACAGACAGCTGGTTTCTTAAAATGAAATTGAAGTTTACACACAATTATAAAACTAACATTTTATGTAATTTCCGTAGAAGTTATTATTACATGAAAACAGACAATATGAGAAACCATTTTGAATATCTTAAAGTGGGAAGAAATGAAAAGGACGGCAGTAACTAATCTCATACACTACAATGAATAGTAAACACTAACAGCACTATCCGTATCATCCTGGTGTGTAATTTGCTAAGGATAGACAGATCCTTTTTGTTAACAGATCTGTACATGGCATCACAGAAATTTGATTTACATACAGTTGATATTCTAATGATAACACACACATCAACAGATTTTCTAGAGCTTTTTAAGTCGGTGAAACCTTGATGGAGGAGAGTCCGAGACTCTTGCTATTTGTCAATTAATGTTAAATATTGTAGAATGATATAAACTGTAGAATTCTGGATCAGCACAATTCTTCTGTAAACCTAGATAGGAGAAGACAAAGGAGTACGTCTCAACCTGTTATGTTACATTTCAATATGTATCTAAATGATGGTTAATTTCTACACCAATTTGAATACCACAAGTACAAATTTAGCAGGTGTAATTGTTATGATTTACAGATATTTTCTAGTTTCCACACACAATAGAATTAACATACATCTTCCTATGAAACAATCGGCAATGTGTAAAATAAAATCTTTTTTCCTTATAATTATAAAAAGTCAGAATTGTGAATCCTTGGACGGATGATAACGGAATGTATACAGTTAGGTTAGAATGCCAGCAAGGCAAACCAAACATGCTGGATTTGGTTCATGATATGCAAAATTTGTCCGCAGCTCCCGAGCAGAGTGAACAGTTTCCTTTCTGTAGGTACTGGAACACACTGTTATTCACCACTCCTCAACAGAATGGATATATCGGAAATTCCTACTCCAGGTATAAGCCAGGAATATACTTGGTGCTCGATAGTTCCTACAGAGAATAGACATTTTCCTAAAGTATTAGAACACACTCAGTCTTCCATAGCTCCTCGACAAAATGGACAGCTTCCTTTCTGCAGATACTGGAGCTCAAAGTCGTCGGTGTGGAAAAGCTGTGTGAATAAATTATACATTGGTAAAAGGTGAGTATCTTAAATTAAGATAAAGAATGAGATTTAAAATATCTTTATATGAATTTCACAATTAACAGATCACCTTATTTATGCTAAATCAGCTGAGTCTATACAGGCACAACTAGTTACTATTAAAGGGGATTATCATATGTATATCATAGTTCATCTGACATGTTCCCTTCAGTCATTCCAGGGACATAGCAGTAACAAACATCATAATGTCATGTAATATCCAAATATTTTGCCTTGTGGCCATTTTGCTTTTCTGGATCACCTCAAATTGCAGCATGCACAGCTATATTGACCGAAGGGACTATGAATAAGAGGTTTTATCAAGATCCTTTTAGTACATCCCGCGAAATTTAACAAAAACTCCTTACCAGGATAACGAGTGACAAAAGACTTAATACAATCAATTTAAACAGCTGACCATCTGCTAATGGTGTTGTGTTAAAAAATAATATTTTGATAACGTTTAATTTGTAAGTTGTACATAGCGTTATAAAGTGTGCTGTTACCCTGAGGAAGACTCACCTTCTGACAGGTATGACACTGGGTGATGGTGACATCAGGCAGTAGGGATCGGAAGAACTGGTATCTCAGCGGTTTCTGCCACTTCAGGATGTACACCTCCGACCTCGACATAGACTGTAGTACAGACTTGGTCACTACCACAGGCTTGAAGTCAGTTCCCCCTTGCTGTAATGATCATACACAGTTATTAACACAAGTGGTACAAAGTCAGTAACATTTATTAAGTGGTCTATATTGTACCAGTTTATATCAACTAGGAAGTTATATTTACATGGTATCATATTATTTTCAAAGATTACTATATCAGGCCAATATTTCAAGAGAATCAAAACTTTGCATCAATTACCAAGAGTGTATTTAAGGAGAATAATTAGCCAATATCAAATAACCTGACAATATTCATGAAGATTAAAAAGCCTGCCTCAAATATCATGACATTGTGCATGGATAAGAAAAAGCTTGCATTCAATATAGTGCAAACATCATTTGAGAAGAAAAGTGCCATCTTCAATTTATTTTTTTGAATAAATACCCTTTCACAGATTTTTAGGCGGCTTTCCTTTGATTTTCTGAAAAATTAAGACCTTAGTTAAAATATGATGAGATTGAGGCTTAAAACTCACCTCAAAAGTCATAAGTTTGGCAGTAAAGGGATCGTCGTCCTCCTCCTCTGTGGGGTCATCTCCAAGTCGTAGGGTTTGGGCAGCTAAGTAATGGTTAAGGACTCTAACACACAGGATATACAACATTAATCTTTAATTGACAAAGATCTGATGTCTTTGAATGTTCTTTGAGAAAATCACTTGTAGAGAACATTTCTTTTATCAATGAACTTGAAAATTAACCCTACAAAGTTTATATAAACAAAAAATTTAAAGATAACAAAAGGTCCAAAAAACATGTTAGTTTAACCTCAAAAAAGAAAAAACTAAAATATTTCTAGGAATAAAATCTCAGACAAATACCGGCTGCGGCCCTAATATGATCTACAAGTTAAAGGATACGCCCCATCCTACTCTCCTGCCAGTTCTTTTCCTCTTTCTTTTGTTTGGGTATTGACAGGTCGAGGACGAGTACTGCCTCCTCGTCGCTGATTCCATCCTCCAGTACAAACTCCACTAGAGGCAGCACCTCTGTAACCAAATGTCAACATAAGTAGAGCTCAACATGGCAATGGGCACAGACAAGTTCACGCACATTTAGTGTCTGCACAGACAAATATCGCAAGATACAGCTGCTGTATCATGGTCACAAGTCAACACTTCTATGTAGTTAAATTTCTGATGATAATTTATGTTTCTTTAGATGCAAATTAAAGCAGGTTTTTTTTCTCACTTTCATCCTATCCATACCCAAAATGTCAATCCTACTTTTTCTATTTTTTTTTTATTTTGACCAAAATATGAATATGTACTTGTGTAATCTGATCCCACTTAAATGTTCATTTATTTCTTTCACACACTAATTGCTTCTTCATTCCTGACTAAATAACTTTATGTCAATCAAGTGATCTAGAACAAGGCAAGAATATATACTCAAGGATTAAGCAAAGGAATGTCCAAAGTTTATGTTTAATAGACAAAGGAAAGTCCAAAGTTTATGTTTAATAGACAAAGGAATGTCCAAAGTTTATGTTTAATAGACAAAGGAATGTCCAAAGTTTATGTTTAATAGACAAAGAAATGTCAAAAGTTAATGTTTAATAGACAAAGGAATGTCCAAAGTTTATGTTTAATAGAAAAAGGAAGGTTCAAGGATTGTGTTTAATAGACAAAGGAATGTCCAAAGTTAATGTTTAATAGACAAAGGAAATTCCAAATTATATGTTTAATAGACAAAGGAATGTCCAAAGATAATGTTTAATAGACAAAGGAAGGTTCAAGGGTTGTGTTTAATAGACAAAGGAATGTCCAAAGTTACTGTTTAATAGACAAAGGAATGTCCAAATTTAATGTTTAATAGACAAAGAAATGTCCAAAGTTAATGTTTAATAGACAAAGGAAAGTCCAAAGTATATGTTTAATAGACAAAGGAATGTCCAAAGTTTATGTTTAATAGACAAAGGAAGGTTCAAGGGTTGTGTTTAATAGACAAAGGAATGTCCAAAGTTAATGTTTAATAGACAAAGGAATGTCCAAAGTTAATGTTTAATAGACAAAGGAAATTCCAAATTATATGTTTAATAGACA
>JAUMHH010230494.1:799-11704 GCA_032359455.1 Chlamys rubida
TGAGAAGGATCACCACTTAATGGCCAAGAAATATTCTTCGTAGTTTGTAAAAACAAAAACTTGACAGTTTTCATACATATGATATATATGCATAAAGGAAATAAAACTCGTTCAATAAGCTAGAAGTGATGTCCAAATTAAAAACCTCCAGTCATAGATGTGGTTAGAGTAGATGTACAGAGTTATCATTAGGGCTGCAACCATACATTAACACGACGATACAAAATGTATCACGATACATGTAGGATACGTATTACGATACATATATAACAGTAGAAGCAAAGAGAAAAGATATGTTGCAAACTTTTAATGGCCATATTACAACTTGAAATAGACTTGGTCCAAAATGAGCATGACTTAAAAGTTTCACACGCTTCACGTCTTTTGATGTGCATTAACTTTAAGACGTGCGCGCTGAGCTGGAGCTGTCACGCACCATGTTGGAACTGATATGAGTACGGTAGACTAAATTCAAAAACAAAAAAATCCTGAAAATATCGTCGGTGTATTGTAACCTCCCCAAAAATATCATTGTGTTTGTACTGCATTCAAAATATCGCAACATATCGTTGCAGCCCTAGTTATTATCAATCTAATTTTACACATGATTTTCTTGCATACTCTCACAGAAAAAATGTTACAGACATTTGGCATATCAGACATGCTTTTAAAATAAAATGTCGGTTACCAGAACATATAGGTTTTTAAGCAGCACACTCCATTTCTCACATGTAACCTCTCATTCGATATGAAGCATACACATTAAAGTTGCACAATAAAAATACCAACTGAACATGATATTTCACGCAACTTCTTCACAGAACATCTTCAAAATAACTTACTGTAATATAAAATGTTTGATAAAACATGTTAACCTTACCACAGGAACTTGTAAATCATATTAACTCATTCACCCCTGAAGACACATTTGAACTCTTCCAATTCAAAGGTTGGAATAGTCCATTATGAAAATTCAGGGGTGAATGAGGTTTAAATTCTCAAATGTTGAAATAAAAATTATATGACTTTGATGACAAATCGCATTATATTTAACCATACCACCGAGGTAAAACCCTATGTAATACTTGTTGAAAATCTATAAAACTAGACACTTCATTTTCAAGAATTGAGGATGAATTTCATTTTGAATCAATGTTTTACCTTATTAACTATGCAAAAACATATCACAAACTTTGGTTGAGTCTATGCTACTATGCACTTATAGTTTACTAGTGACTTAACTAATTTTGAAGAAAAAAAATCAAAAATTCCTGAAGTTTTAGAATTTCAAATATTCTTTATCATAAAATGCTTTGAAACAATCAAAGTAAAACACCTGAAAATATTTACTTTACATTCAGTGAAAATAAAAGATTTTTAAGTTAGATGTATGATGAATGAAAAGAAATCTAAAATTGTTAAATTGCAGACTAGCAATAAGGGTTCTGAGTATCATCCAGTACGAAGCACTGATTTTGTTATTTCTTTCAAATATTAAATGATATCTATTACACATGCATTCTTTTAGTAAAATTGAAAACATATACATTCATAAATATAACTTCAAATAATTTTGTAGTATGACAATTGTTAAAATAGATTTGGGTTACCATGGCAACATAAAAAGACGAGTCACTGTAGCATTTTCATTGCTTTAAGATATGATTTGTGTGTCGGTGACCTCAATTAAAATTCAGATCGCAAGATCCTCAGTGAGGTCAACAAAACAGCTGGCTGCTTAATCAAAACACTGGAGAGTTACTTCCCTTTACAAGCTGATATTCACCAACATGTATGACTTTTGACATACATGTAAACATACTTATATCAATCATTGGGTTATCTCCCCCTCCCTTTAAATCTTAAATATCCATTTCTCATAAATAATCGCGCTCCATGCACCATAAGAGACAAGCCTTACACAGTAGGTATCTCCATCTCGTTGGACGACGAGTTTGATTTTAAACACGATCAGGTGGAGATCAGATCCACATGCTGTGATTGGATTTAAAGTCAACGTAATGGTCGTTGCAAGCCGAATCCACACCACAGGGAGAATACCAGCTCCACTGCTTCACCAACACCATAGTCTTCAGTGCATTACAATGTTAAACCGTTCATTGTTTGTTCAACACACTTTGATTGAGGTGAAATTTCACACATCAGTCTAATCCCACTGATGGTGCTAGCATGCGTCCCGCGACAGCCGGTGAACTCGTTAAAGATCACTGCTTCCATTCTCTCTATGGTACACCTCGGTATGAGCGCACAATGTTATCAGATCCAGCAGTATAGAGGTGGTTGAAGACTTCCCGGTTATCGGGACAACATTTTGATACACACTGAAGATGACCACTGATGACCACTGAAGATGACCACTGCCAAAGACCGACGGAATGAGAATCAGAGAAGAGCCGTTTCTCTGTACAAAGGACGCCCGTCTGTGACACAAAGCACTGAGGTTCAGAGAATTATCGTCGTGGCAATGTGCAACGATGGCCGTGACACATTGGACGTCCTTCACATGCGAGGCCTTCGACCTCAAACAAGGACACACATAGATGATGATAAGAGATGGATGGCACCTTGTCCGTGGATATGTGTGACACAGAGCCACCGCGGCGCCACATGCGGGATGATGATATGGTAAGTTAGAGCGGGGAGGCCCGCCATGTCACTCTCACCGCTGGTAGTCCTCCATTGGTTTAACTAGCTGGTCTGAAACAGTAAACAAGATACCATTACGATAAGTGTACAGTCTCACCACCTTTGTCTAGGAATACAGCCAACATGTTTTGTATTTGTAATTCGTTTTGTACATCAAATCAAACCTCTTAAAGAATTTGACATATCCAAGCAATTTACCTATAAATTAAATTATTATGAACAAGGATAATACCATCTGGGTTAGGAGGGAAGGGGATTCGATGAAGAGAGATGAAAGGGGCCACCACTATAACCACGGATAATAATTTGTGAACCGCTTCAAGACGACCTACGAACTAGGTTGTGATAAAGCGGTATATGAGAACCTCAAATTATTACTATAATTATTATTAACAGCACAGATAATACAAATGTTAACCCTGCTTTAACATATATTACCACTCTTGTTGTACCACTGACACAGTAAAGACCATTTATAACAAATCACTCTGTTTTTGCTTTTACATGTACTTTATTTCGAGAACTTTGATTTTTTCCTAGTTGAGAGGATGCTCTTTCAGTATTCATGATAGATAGTATCAATGGAATAAATATTTGCGCAAGTTTAAAATTCATGAATAAGTCCCTTCTCAAATTATGAGAAAGATGATTTTTGCAAAAGTTAAGTGATTTATTATAGTATTATCACTTGTGATGTACGACTTCCAATTGTGGTTAATTTCCTGTTTACAGCCTGAATCTTTTCAAATTACAAAGTATCCAAACATCCAAACATCATGTAGTGATCACTGTAACTTCTGTCCTTTGTTAGTTGTTCTATAACACAGAAGAGTTGGAGTGTGGACGGATGGTACACAGGCTAGCGATAGTCGACAATGTCACAGTATACTGGATAATTGGAAAGTTGTTGGGGAAAAAACAAACAAGGCATTTTGTTTCTCTTTGTAACTTTATTTTTACAATGTAAACAGACATGACAAATGAATACAAATAGTTGTCAAGAGGACAGAGACTGATAATACAAGATGAACGGCAGTGATTTACTGATCACTAAAACGTTTTACCTCTGTATGACTGAGTCTTTGTCAGAGATAAGCTTGACACTGAATCACTAAAATGCTTTACCTCTAAACAACTGTCTTTGTCAGAGATAAGCTTGACACTCAATCACTAAAATGCTTTGCCTCTGTATGACTGTCTTTGTTAGAGGTAAGCTTGACAAAGCAGTTTAATTTCGCAACTTAACTCCTAAAAGTGCCAATACAGATATATACACAAGTTACAACCAAGGTGTAAGCTGTAAGTCACATGACCTGCTTTTTTTAAGAGGTCTCTAGTCACATGACCTCTTCTTTAGATGTGTTGAATGTTACATTTTCAAAAAATAGTTATAGGATCTTTTAAAGATATTTAATCCTGAGAACAGAGATTACAAACTACAGATACATTCAATTGTTTTCCTCAAAGGGTAACATGTATCTACCAAGGTATATTTCATTATTATTAAAAAACAAATAACCAAGTTACATATACAAGCTGCTGACCACCAGCATTGGATTCACTGGTCAGTGAGGAAACTTGACCACCAGCATTGGATTCACTGGTCAGTGAGGAAACTTGACCAATAGTGTTGAAACTGTTGACCACCAGCGTTGGATTACACTGCACTGGTCAGTGAGGAAACTGTTGACCACCAGCGTTGGATTACACTGGTCAGCAGAGAACCGTTATCTAAGAGATCAGTCTTGAACAGACTACATTTGCTACATGTATTAAAATATCAAAATGTAGTGCAATAGACCATTCTGTTGTCATAGTGATATGTGTGGTTTACATCCGACTAGAATTCAAATGCTTGTTGATAGAAAACCTGGCAAAGGAGATTCATTCATTTCTTAATGAGTAAAAACAGTAATATCATTATATCTACAACTCAAGATTTCAAGTTTAGACAATTGCCAGGTCTGTCAATGAATCGGGTAACTACCGTTGTTAAGGAGAAGCTTAGGACCAACGTTGTAATGGATTTCCTTGTGTTACCTACTACAGCCATTTCATCCTTAATACATTTCTTTCTAGGGCTCTGAGGATTTCTATAACATCTGGGGCTTTCTTTAAAGTGTAGAGATACGTTCTCAAAGGTGTGGGTGTTTTCTCAAAGGTTTTGGGCTTTCATATGGAATTGGAATGACAGAAATATGCATTGGACATAAATATGAAAGGAACATTTTCAGTCCCTATAATCTAAGCTGAGATGGATAATTAGTATGTGATTGCAGCCTGCTGATGACTAGTACTGTGAGTATGACAATACCATATTACTTTCAAGGTGAGTACGGACCATGTGGCCTGGTCACGACACGGTATTACTTTCAAGGTGAGTACGGACCATGTGGCCTGGTCACGACACAGTACTACTTTCAAGGTGAGTATGGACTCTGTGACAATCTGAATCACAGTAAATGGACACGCATACCATATAGTGGTAAGGACAAAAAATATTATTGGAATAAAAAAGGTGTTTTACAATGATATATATGACACTGAACACTATCTGCTGACAATACACAGTACAGTGAAAGCCGATTCAGGGACAAATACGTCCCGTTATATATATATGGTTACATAATGATTTTTCAAACCAGTGTATACACCACTAAATACTACCGTTCATTCAAATACATCATGACAGCACTTTAAATTTCATTCTCGCAAAGTTTTGTTCCTTTCTCGGTAAAAATAAATATTGCACAAAATCAATATGATGGCGATACATTTGCAGTAGGTTTGTAGCATTCCTGTGCGTTAAACATGGAGTTTCAATATTTAGTAATTTTCATGTATTTATGTGAAGTAATATTTCCTGTTTCATCGAGTGTTAAAAAAACAACTTTCCATATTTGACACCTATTGTCTTTTTGTCTCAATCTCTTATAGTCTAGGGATCTAAAATTTACCATACAGGCACTGATTTTCCCCGTAAATAACTTTGTAATCATGAACTTGGAATACTGGAAAATTCACTTTCTTACAGGTAAATCTTAGAAACCATGACCTAAAAACTTTGCAGATTTTAAACTTTTTGTCGTATTGAACAGAGACTGCATCGTCCGCTTTCTGGTAAGATTGTTATTTCTGCCACAGCTGTATATATTTATACAAGAACTAGCAGGCAAGACCTCGTCGGACAAAGAAGTAAAATTTAACAATTAAGTCTCCGGAAAGTTACATCCTTCAAAAGCATTTCACTGACACAGATCATGAATCTAACTCTAGTCACATTGAACATACATTTATAGATAATGGAACAACCTGCATCACATCCAAGCTTCTTAATCACTCAGATCACATATAAAAATATCGGAGCACACATCGTATCTCACTATTTACACCCATTACGTCATATGACATGATATCAACAAAATTTACATTTTTATTTACGTCCAAACTTTGTACAGCATTAATATAGGTAGTAAAGAGAATATCATGTTTATAACGGTAACCATGGTTTTACATAGAACACACAAATAACAAACACGGTACCCTGTTGTTGGGCTTTCTCCTTGTTCTGTATTGAATATAAAACTTAAAACATTTAATACTGTAGCTATTATCTGACTAGAATAAAAAGAGTTCTAAATGAGATGTATTACAGTATTCTGTTACACGTTACATCTACTGGTCTAGTAACTAAGATACCTAGGTCACAATTCACATTATAATGAGACTCAATTACTTTTCTTTATAAAAATGTGAGACATTTCATTTAAGTTACATATGTGGTGCCCAGGTTCATAAAATGCAATTTGTTAATTTAATCAAAATATTATAAATAAAATACGTATTAAAAAATCATTTGTACATTTCTGCTATAATTGTTCTCATGAAATTTCAGTCACAGCTTTGGTACCCCATCCAGCTCGGGATGTTTCTGATTTAAATATTGTTACACCAAAACCTAGAACACACATTCTAGATACTAACTTATTAAACCTAATGACATTGGATATTAAATAAATCAATGACACCAGATATTAACTTATCAGCTCTGATGACATTATAGGCTAATGAGTTAGAACACATGTACACAGGAAACATGATTACGTTACCCTTAGTTTTACACGACACTACACTACAACCATACAAATAGTGTATAAAGACTATGTTATATACACTTTGTGTAAAGTTGACACTTTGTGTAAAGTTGACACTTTGTGTATCAAATTTACACTGATGTATTTTAACACCCAATGTGTATTTGAATTTAAACATATTTTATTGCTCATTAATATGTACAGCAATTGGATTTAACACGAGTTGACGCTCTGCAAGTGTTACGATGTGTATAACACTACTGTGTAATGTATACTAAGTATTCTGTAGGTGAGTGAAGTTTACATTTTATAGTAAGTGTGAGTGTGTTAAGTCTACACTTCATATTATGTATATGTGTAAAGTTAAATTTTTGTATAGTGTGTGTAAAGTCTACATTTAATGTATTTATTATAAATTATTATAAATTTTAAACTTGGTAATTAGTATGAGTGTTAAGATAACACTTTGTATATTTAGAGTGTGTTAAGTCTAGTGTTAAGAACGTATGTGTGTAAAGTTTAAAACACCTGTATCAGAAGTGATACTGGGCTGTGATTGGTCCCTGTTTGAACTGCTGCGTCATTCTATATAATATATTGAAATGGAATGAGGTTTTGGTGAGTATAGTAAGTATCACAATTGTATATTAAGCTTATTTTTCTGCTCGCCAAGTTTGATTTTTGCACTGAAATTTATCATCATCATTATCATAATGTAAGTAAGTCTTTATCATCATCATTATCATAACGTGTAAGTAAGTCTTTATCATCATTATCATAATGTGTAAGTAAGTCTTTAGAAGGGACAGCTGCTTCAGCATGGGCTCCTACTCCTTTAACTCATTCACCCCTGAAGACACATTTGAACTCTTCCAATTCAAAGGTTGGAATAGTTCATTATGAAATTTCAGGGGTGAATGAGTTAGGTGGCATGTTACAAGGTTAACTGGACTAGATACATCGTACTGCTTCCTCGTGATTCCACTACCAAGTATTGCCACACACTCCTTCATGTTACGGAATACTTATTATCTACTAGTTTTTCTATCATTCCTCAGGGTGTTGTATGTAGCCATGTTATCAGGTAATCTATCTTCTGGTTGTTACAAATGATCTCAAACAAAAATTCTATCGTTCCTAATGGTGTCCATCATATTATCAAACACTTACATCCCAGAAGGTCACCAGAAGGTCACCAGAAGGTCACCCATGTTCACAAACTATCACTCCTCAAGGTTGTTACCCACGATATAAATCATTCTCATCATATCTCTAACCATGATCGCAAAAAATCTCTTTCATTCCTCATGGCGTTAATTGGACCATGTTCTCAAACAAACCCTACTGTCTTCAAGGTGTTGTATTTTGTTCTATATAGTTAGTTCTCTTCCTCCCTATAAATAATTCCAGGTCTGTATTGGTTTGAATCTCACTTCCCATTGATTGAATTGTATATTAGTCTGTTTACTATGGTAACAGTACAAAATTTATCTCAAATTTTGGTCAGGAACATAATTGTACACATAAGGCAGCAGTGATATATGGCTACCACGGTAACAATATATGGTTACCACGGTAACAATGGCTGATGGCATTAGGTAGCAAACACTTTCTGACTTTTAGCATATCATCAGACACTATACATATCCAAATGAATACAATTATCAAACAGGAAACGCGGAATGAAAGGTAGGTCATTTGCAGCAGTAAACTCTTTGGTAACAAATATGTCCGGTTCTCTCACACGTATACACATATAACGTATACACATATACCTACTAAAAGCACAAATATCATGGCCGTACATGTAGTTATGGACAAGGTATAACTTCATCACAAACATTGAAATTAATCCACATAATCAACGTCTGACCCACTACTTGTGGATCGCCGTATTTCAGTACGCGCGGATCGCTAGGATCCACTACTTGTGGACCACGACCAGTCCGTGTAGATTTTGGATTGTATGTATATTGCACTAGAAAAGGACTGGTACAGACTTGATCCTCATTGCCAGTAAAGCAGGGTTGCAATTTCACCACCTACAGTGGATACACTCGCTCCACCTCATGTTAATGGAGTAATCATATATATCATAATTCAATAATAAATAAATAAGAAAATTAAATAAAATCCACAGACAAAGGACATCTTACGCTTCTATATATATATATTATATGGTATTGTAGATTGTGTGAGGGACACTTATGTAACACTTTCACCCATAAACATCAACATTTATGCATAAATATTATGTAAGCAAAAACATCAATACTGGGACTTTGTCCGAGAACGCCCCACAGGACAACACTGATTGGAAGTTCACTTTAAGTATTCTGTGACTTTCATTTGTCCAGAAGCGTTATGTTACGAGACTAAATCTCGGAGAACACTTGGTGCCGACACTGAGACCAATCAGAAAGGCTTTGGCTGAATATGACGGTGTATGAGATGATACATGTATCCATGGTTACTAGGAATCACATGACTAATGACAAAATTGCACACCAGACTCAGTATCACAAGCAATCATTTGTTATATTCTAGAGCGTTATCCTTGACCAGAGACTCTGCTCCTGCCGTTTGTGGTTTTGACTAGACACATTTCATATCAGTTTTCCCATGTAACGTAACATGGTAGAGGGAACACTTCAGCATTTTGATATAATGAATTCCACTGGAATACTTGGCCTTGTTGCTATGACTACAGTAAATGCTTGGCCTTGTTGCTATGACAGTAAATGATAACAAGGATTCCGTTGCAATTCTCACATTGCTGCTGCTACAGTAATGCGTATGGCCTTGTTGCTATGACAATACAGTAATTACTTGGCCTTGTTGCTATGACAATACAGTAATTACTTGGCCTTGTTGCTATGACACTAGGAATCCAAACCAATCAGACAAATGTGTGCATGGCGGAGGGCTGAGTTTCATCTGCTGTAGAAACATTCTGGGCTCCGTATTGTCCTATAAATGACCCGTCCTCGTTAAAGCGACTGGGGTCCACATCCCCGTATTCCTCTAAGCTGTCTTGTTCACTGTCAAGGCCAGCCTTCTCAAGGTCAGGGTCGGAGCTGCCCGCCAACGGCTGCTTCTCACCACTGTAATCAAGCAAGTCAAGCAAACGTTACAAAAATATTGCCAATTATTCAAATATTTCTAATATTTTGATATGATATTGGTGACAGGTGTTTAAGTAGCTGGCCATGCTAATTCAATCAAACCCTTTCACCACTGTAGACCATAATGGACTCATCCAGATCAATGCATGGTAGAGTCTACTGACGTTACATAGGGGTGAAAGGGTTAAAAGGACCGTAATAAAGACGATGTCTATATATCTTTGGACAACTAATAGGGGTGTTTTTATGTATAAGATATAAGTTACATATTGCATGCATTCCAAACAGAACTTTATATTTTAGAATTATTTCGAATAAACTGTAAATAAACCGTGTTCTTATTTGAATGGTTCGACAATTTCTGTAAGTATTTATAAGGCCATACTAGACTTAACTAGGCTTTCCTACTGACATTGATAAGGATTAGAAACAAAAATTAGACATAATTTTTAGACAACTGCATGTAATAGAAGCCATTTTTAGATATTTCCTCACTAAATATTATAAATCAATAATAGAAGGTTTGATATTAGAACTGTTTTAATTAACTTAAATTTCTGTAAGCAAATGGCAAGCAAGCATTACAGGGTTCCTGGTGATTGGTAGAGTCTGAGTTTGTAAAGTAGTACCTAAACCCTCGGTGTGACAGAAAAATAGATAGGTAACAGACATAACTATATCAGGTCAAAATGCCACAAATTTGAAGTATATATTTAATATTTGAGGAAAGTTGACATTTTGTTCCATTTCCTGATTGAAGCAATAACTGAATATAAAACTAAACATAGAAAAAGAAGCCTGGACATTCGTTTTAACAAAAATTATAAACAAACACCACAACACATACACAGTCCTACACGTTACAACACCTCCAACGGCTCAGTGTGTTCTTACTGTTTAACGTCAGACTTTGAATGTCAGAAATTTTTATGTTTAACTTCGAATATTTACCATCGTATGGCATTGCCACTATATAACCCTACCAAATTCAGTTGGCATTCATATAGGCTATGAATGCC
>JAUMHH010230516.1:0-26398 GCA_032359455.1 Chlamys rubida
CAACATCAGACACGGATGAAATGTCAAAAAAAAAGGAAAAGCATATTAAAATCTATACAAAAAAACAACATTCGGCACTGAGGAAATGTTAAAACAAAAGGAAAAGCATATTAAAATCTATACAAAAAAAACCCATCAGACACTGAGGAAATGTCAAAACAAAAGAAAAGCCATATCAAAATCTATACAAAAAACAACATTCGGCACTGAGGAAATGTTAAAACAAAAGGAAAAGCATATTAAAATATATACAAAAAACAACATCAGACACTGGGGAAATGTCGAAACATATTTTGCGTAAAACAAGAAGTCTTTTTCCTACACAAAGTCTGTTTTCTGATCATAATCAAGTTGATTGGGCGTTAACATCCGAAACTTTGATGACAGACTATATCATCCTAAAGTAAACAAATTGTAAAAAGAATTAAAAAAATGTCCTATATTTCATCCAATTATCACAATTTCATGATTGTTTTATTTATTGTACTAACAACACAATTTGTTTTCAATGTGAGGAGATTGTTAATTACACCGTTGTGTTACGAGAATGATCTTAAGCTATCAAATGTAGGCATTATATTGATACGGACCATTTGTTTGACCACTTTTCAACTCGTTTTGAATTTTTGCAATTCGTGTGCATTTATGAGCAACTTTATAGTCCTTCACAGCTGAGTAAAACCTACTGAATATCTTCATGATTAGCAATTATTCCTATTGAAACATGAAAGAAATTATCTTACATTCAAAGAAGTATTAGTTTTATGCAAATCATTTAAAAGGGGTTTTGCTATATTATGAGAAGTTCTTTTTACACAACCAATACGATTTTCTATGTGACGTTTCGATGACTAGTACGATATGTACACTGTCACCTTCATCAGACAAATGAAGCGTATGCACACAAAGGTTTTGCTATAATTGTTGTTAAATTGTCACCGACAGCTTCAAATACAAAACTGTTTCATGTCTGTGATGCAAATAAGATAACATCAAAGTGCATATTCTTTTAGAGGCGATTGTAAAAAGACTATGCCCTTCAAAACCATTTACATGTTATATGGCCTTTATGATTTATTTTATTCAAATTGTATTTCAAACCTTTAGGATTTAAACTAAAAAAAAAATCTGTATGAAATGCAGATGTTTTAAAATGTTTTTAAAAATCAGAGCTAATGTTCAATATTTTTATTTCATTTCTTTTCTGTTTATAACTGGAGATGACATTTCCTTTGACGTTTTTTTCTCTTACTTATTCTTTGAACGCCCCAGGATGTTTTGTGATCGGGTGGCACAGTGTGGATACACAGTGCAGTTGCTTTTCACTAAGATGACTGGAGCTCGATTCTCCGATCAGACGTGATAAGATATTGGGTCACCTGCCTGACCATGTGGGTTTTCTCTGGGTACTCCAGCTTCCTCCCACATTAAGACCCTCTAGACACTTCTATTCAGGCCAACAAGGTTCATAGTTAACATCCAAGCACAGTTACTGAGCTAGTCACTTTGCAGATAATGTTTATCAGATTTAATTAGTATGACAGAGAACCTGTGTCGATATGCTCACTGCTTTTGTTCTATCAACATGGCCACGCATGGCGGAGCAACATCAGATCTGAATATCATATAGCATTGAAACACAGATCCATCTTTCTGACATTTATGAAGTAATAATTATGGGAAACGACAGATTTTCCAGCCTGATATGAGGTTTCTTGTGAAACAGTCCACTTATCTGTAGTCGAAAGTAAAAGTAACAATAATTAACTGGTATCTATGAGGGAAATCAAACATTTTGATATACGTGTAAACGTGAATTATCTTGTTACATTTCGATTTTTAATTTAATTTTTATTGACGTATCGCTATTTATATAATTAAAGCAATGAATAATTTGTTTAATTCAGTTTCGAATATTTCAGAAAGATCCATCAACTTCTTCAATGAGATAAAAAGTTTTTAATCAGAATTTTGATAAAATGCAAATGTTGGTTTCAAGAAGTTTTTAATCAGAATTACGTTTTGTATAATTTTGTTAAATATGTT
The DNA here is from genome assembly GCA_032359455.1 of Chlamys rubida. Taxonomy (NCBI): domain Eukaryota; kingdom Metazoa; phylum Mollusca; class Bivalvia; order Pectinida; family Pectinidae; genus Chlamys; species Chlamys rubida. The sequence continues at coordinate 2,047 of JAUMHH010230516.1, forward strand.
TTTACGCCAAAACTAATGGTCATATTAACTTGAAGAGCAATAACCATGAATCATGACATTTTATTAAACATACATAATATACTAACTATACAGATAATAATGTGTTATATACACTTTTCATATTTAGATGAAGTCATTTATTTTATCTGCAGTAGATTTTGAACTATTATAAGGTAGTGCAATTATCTATGCGTATGTTTTGGTATCACTTTTGAATTAATTTGTTGACTGAGCCTATTGCATATATATATTAACGCTCTCATATTGAAGAGCAAATAAAATTCCATCAAAGTTATTAGTACAATAATAAAACATATATCGACTTTTTCCTTGATTGAAATAAGCACACGCTTTTCTATAATTTGCGTCGTACATAAATTAGCGCACCAGATAAAGGTTTTATAAATATATTACCTAAAGAAATACGCTATTCGTGAATCTCAGCAGCCATAGGTTGTATTTATTGTAGATATCTGATTAAGTCACACACATTAAACTGCTTGATTGATCTTCTTTGGGTTCATTTCTGTCCTTTTGTTTTGGTGTGTCTTCGGTTGCTGTAGTTTCTCTTTAGTACTTATTTTTAACTATAAGTTTGTCCTTGTATGTTTAAGATATGGTGCTATGTTTTTGATTATTTTATATGTTACATTTGTAATAACTTTCATATGTACCAAATTGTAGAATGGCAAATGGTATATATCAAGCACTCGTATTTTCAACTTTATTCAGATAATAAATGTTGAACTGTTTGATTTGGAAAACATAGCGGAGGCAAAATAATTCATGAATTGTCAAACACAAAAATATCAAAAGCACCCACTGGCTTTGTCAAGGATAATATTTTTTATGTTCTAAACATCGGTAAACGTAAAATTGTTCACAAATAATTGTAATATCTGTGAGATCATAATGGTTTTTTGTAATATTTCTAAAGTAACAGCAATCAATCGTGATTCTGACCTAGATATTAAACATTATTTAATACTCGAATACATTGCGAAAACTTATGCAACACTTTCAACTAGAAATATATGCTTATGAAAATGTGAAAAACAATTATAGAAACTGATAAGTAGTTTCAATACTTTCGACTAGTTCCTAAACACCAATTAAGATAAGAGGTACAATTCGATATATTTAAAACTATAACTTTAAAATGTGTAATAAAACTTTCAAAAACTGTCAATATTAGAGATATGAGGAACAGGATGAGTGGAACCTTCAAACGCCCGTAAAATTTTCTAGCTTGCAAATTAAATAGATTGTGACGAATTTTTATAAAGGAGAAACATCTGTTTAAAAAACTTGAGAATTTTACGTAATAGTTTTGGTTTGTTTCCAATATAAAGTGTAATTCATTTATGTTTAACATTTTACTTACTTGATCAAAAATGATTTATCAAACGAATGAAGTTATGTGATTATTTTTTTTGAAGTGGAGTATATGAATCTTGTTTTAAATTTGTTAAATGTAATGAATAAGCTATAAATAACAGTGTTTTATTTCGGTGTATTTTGGTATAGAAATTCCGCAATTGGTTCTGCGATTCTCCAAAGCACTGTATCTGCATAGCCTGAATTGTTTCTGCTTTGTAGATGACTTGTCTATTAGTAACATTTATTTCCAAAACATTGCAGATAGAAGTAGTTTTTATAAAGATGATTTAATATAAAAATATCTGTGGAAGAAGAAAGAGTGAATACATGCAGAGAATTATGGGGGTCTCTTTTAGCGTAGTAAATCATATCTGTGACATATGGCTGGTAATGCTCGGTAATCAGAGGGTGGGTTCTCGCCATGACGAGGCAAACTTTGATACAAAGGCACAAACTCGTTTCAAGACTGAAAGTATGCAACACGAGGCAGAACCAACTTTGCAGTCATATTACAGTGTTAATTTACGAGTGGCGTATCGCGATAGATGATAGGCAGAATTATTCCATATTATACATACAGGGGAAAGAACAAAGAGAATGTATGCCCTTTAAATTAGTTTGGCCCACACCGTATTAAATCAAACTAACACATGTTATGGCATTATATATACCAAGAGAAATTAAAGGCAGGAGGCAAAATATTTTGATATTAACAGATGAAATTTTGACGTTTTTCTGCTTAATGAATGCAAGATGGAGGGCGGTTATTGAACAGAGCGATCTGATTATGTACTGATATTATGATAATTATAATGTACCGCTGAATATATACATATATACAGGCAATTCATGGTAAGGGTACGGATGTATATGTATACTATATATACAGGGGAAAACACCATAATTGTTCATAAATTTGTAGGATGATGGATTCATTCTGTCAAGGATGCATGTAATGGAGGTCATTGTATCATATAGAACGGATGCACATGGATTCGTTATCTGATGTCGCTCTACCAAATGTATACAAATCTGAAAATGATTAAAAATATGCCTGTGTCAATTGTAAGCAAACAGAATATTTTTTTCTCTGATATTCATCAATTATCTTCAAAAAGATTGCTTACATAGCGTTTTCATTAAAAGCATAACTACACGAGCAGTACTTGGTTGAACGTTTTTGAAATATTATAGAATATGTTGAATGACTACCATAGGTAGGTTTACATGTATGAGATTCCCCTTTTTAAGTACCAGCGCCTTCTGTTAACAGTACCCGTAAAAAATGTCATCTTTTATTGTATATGTCTTCATAGACATTAAATTCTATAATATATCAATGTTTATTTCTGTTGGCTACGTTCAAAATCCACAAAAATATCTAAGATAATATCATATGTGAATGCAATTATTATTTGTGTCTCACACTGTTCTGTTTTCAATTTTCTTAACTAAATTCCTTTGCAGTCAGTGTTTACACAATTTCTTTCAGCAGTTTGCTTGTCGAGTGTTTTTTTTCATGGGGACGAACGTACACTGTAAACTAAATTCTATGTTTCGTCTGTAAGCCTTAGAATAAAATAACCTCATTCACTAATTATGTTGCAGTTTCATAACCCGAGCTATCAACACCTCCAGTATTGCAAGGTGGTAGATGGTAGTCGACAAATGCATTGCCACGTTTTTTCTGTGTTTTCTCACGTAAGAGTTAGCTAACTTCTTTATCGGGAGCTAGTAACTAGCAAGTAGAAATGTCACATTAACGTAGACAATGTTTGGAGTAGGAATGTAAGGAAACCAACACAAAAATGTTTCTTATATGCTGCACGTTTGGTGTATGTTTTTGTATATACTTAGTCTATTGTTTGTGTTGGAATTAGTATTCTTCAATAAGAATATCCATCTGCACCCCTAGCATTGACGTGTGAACGCGGAAGGGGGTATATTTATTTATTAATTAGTTTTCATAATGTGTCCGTTGCAAAAATGTATGTTTTGGAGGAAACCAAACAATTGACCAAATGGACATGGAACGGTCATTCAAAGACCACTGCAATTGACGGACTTTAAAAACCTTTAGAAACAAAATATTACGGTTTGCCGTTTTTACAACCGTAATCAAGAAAAGCTGTCTGATGTTCTTGGTCAGAAGAAACACATATCTTCCCTAATTCGGGAGGTCGATAGTATGTAATTTCATAAAGAATGATAATGGCAGTGTCTGGTATTTAATGTACAATTTAAAGTGACAGTTAATGTACGTTATAATGCCAGATGTTTTACTGCACAATATTGAATTGCCATAATATTCAAAATGACAAATAAATTAGGTTTAGTGACAGTTAATGTACAATAAAGCAATTGTGTTATCACTGTGTCTAAACTGGCCTTAATGGACGGAAGTACAACTGAGGACACATCTTTGAATTTATCAGGTGTAAAAATTCCAACTTTCCTACGATTAACATCACATTCCAATATTTCATCAACTGCCACATGCAGAATGTGTTTGATTATATACCAAAGTTATTATTTACCGGAATAACTGTTTGGGTGGGTTTGAAGACGTAAACATTTGTGATTCAGCACGATTCTGTTATGAGTTGGAAGGAGTAGAAAAACTGCAGAATTTTATGAAGAATTCTTGCCAGAAAAGATTCTGGAAACTGGTTCTCCAAGTTCAGTTTCGTTTGTTGGAATAGTTACATTATACAAACAGTTAGTGAATACAACGTATTTTACGAGCATTGTAATGCACGAGTGTTTCATAAAACAACAAAAAAAATCCGACGTCATAAACTAGATTTCCTCCTTTTTATTTTTAAAGTTTTAATTGCAAACAAAATGAAAAGCGTAAATATAATTTAACTGTTAATCGGTGGACCATTTACTATTGCTCCTCCAGTAACGTACACACTACAGTGATTGGAGTTTCCACAGATGTATGGTCTTGCTTACGAAAAGAGGCCCATAAACACATTTATGAAATAGTTGTATACCGAAACATTTTTTTGACATCCTGTTCCTAATTTTGTCAATCTAAAACAACTCTGATAGACATGTTCACCGAATGACTGTAAATTATGTAACGAGAAGAGAAAGCGGTGATTCGGCCTCCAGACGCGTATGCTCCCCAGCACGTAAATCACAAGTAATATATGTTGTGTCATTATGAATGAGGTAAGGAATTGGCAACAGGAGGGGTAAACTTTGATATAAAAATGAGAAATTTCCGTCAATTAGTCGTTGATGGAACTTTGCAAATGGGACTGTGGAGGGCTGAATGTATCCCACCGAAACCAACAGCGGTATAGCTTTCTGATGGGGTTCACTCCTCATTTTTGTGAGATTTAGGTTTGAATGAAATAATAGAATGTCAGATGTTCTATTAAGCCCGATAAGACTAAGATACCCTCAATGGTGTTTCCTCGATACGTTTGTTTTCTTTTAGCATTTACAAGAATGATAACATGTAAGGTATCTGACAGGGAAAAGGTTCATGAGGAAAACCAACAATATAAATTCTCTTATCACCGTACATGCGTCATACTTCATTCAAATGCCTAAGCATATTTCTTTCATTATTGCAGATAAATTTAGAAAAAAGTGTGATAGTGATTTACCGGCGATAAAGCATACATAACATTATATTCCTCTCTATATCAATTAACCAATCAGAAGCCTAATCTTCGAGGGCATACTTATCATGCTAGTTACGTTTGATGTCGGAGATTCCGTGTGCTCCTGCTGTTCGAACGGCTCTTGTTTTTTCGTCAGCACAGTTGACCTACTGCAGACTTAAGGAGGTGTTGATGCTCTCCCCCTGAAGAGCTCTTCAAACAGAATGTGCGGTACAGACAGACTGGCGTTGGTGTGGCCATAACACCCGTTTTATCTAATTAATATGACAAAGTGCACGGATAAAAAACAGAGGTACGGCAATATAAACGAAATATTTCGAAAACATAACTTTTTAATGTAGTATTTTAAAAGAAATTAGAATAATTTGAAAATTCGGTTTTACTTTAATCCTTTTTATCCTTTAATGTTTCTGAAATATTGTTAATTTGAAGTGTTGCTGTTTTAAATTAGACTCGGTATCATTTCGTTATTACATTAGGTCTTTAATGTGATGTAATGCCACTTAACCCTATTTTGGATTAAACTAACACGGTTTTTAGCTGAAAACTTTATCAGTAGTGTTTATCCTTTCAACGGGGATTCAAGACTGCAGCAGGGTAATCATTATGGTACTTCTAATGTGTAAGGTATTTCACGACATTCAGACGTTTTTTTATACCTGACGCCGACTTCCCTCTGATAAAGATCAAGTAATTATGTTGACGTCAAGTCAGTGGTGTAGAAGTGTAGTAATTTTCGTTTCATTTAAAATAATGAAAATGTCGTAAAATGTGTAGTAATTTCTGCTAAAAGGGTAATGGTTCTCTAAGCATCATCACAGAAGATTTATTCAAACCTGTATGTCTATGTGATACAATTGAAGCAAACCTTAATGTCTCTGTGATAATATTGATTAACAACTTTAGTTTAATGAGATGAAATTGATTCCAAAATTGATGCCTGTGTGATAAAGTCAATGTTAAAATTTGACGCCATGATAAAATTAATTCAAAACTTGTTGCCACTGTGGTAAGATTGACTCAAAATTTAATGTCGAAATGTTAAGATTTATTCACATCTTGATGCAAGTCCGATTTTAATGGAGGGCATCATGAAAGGTTTTGTATTGGTCCAAAATACACTAACCCTTACAGATTGACTAAAATCTCTTTCGTTCATTGTGAAGATGCATGTCTTTGTCTTCGTATAGGTTTCTTTATAATTCCTTTGTAACTTTAAAACGAAGACATTAATTTGGAGTCCCAATTGTCTGCTTGTGTACTGACGATGTGGTACTCTTCTTCTTACCAAATCAAGTATATTCCATTGCTTACTTGCCTTATCCTTTCATGTAAATTGCTACAAGCAGATGATAGGCAATTTGTTATGCACAAGTGATACCAAATTTTGTACACCGAATATGCATGTGATGATCAATCAGTGGTAATGGATGCTTAAATGCTAAAGTTGCTGAAGTATGAAATGGAAGCGAAATGCAAATACAAATTCATATTTTTTGAGATTAGGAAACTGAGTTATAAGTTAAATGTATTATCTACTAATCATGTTTATTTTAACCAGTTTTAAAGCGTAAACAGTAATACTACACACTTTTTGAATTAATTGTTTTTTTCGGGCATGGCAGAACCTGAAACTAAATATTTGGCATTCCTTGTTGTTCTTCAAAGAATTTGATCGAGAGAAGTTTTACGTAATTAATTAAATAATGCGATATGTACAGCATTCAACGATCTAAGATCGTTTAAAGTGATTCAAATGTTATTTGAACCATGATCTAAATGTAACTTCCTTCGTTAAGGAGAATTCTTTTTTAAAAGTTAGTTTTGATTTCAGTAAACACCAAAATTTAATAAACACATTTTCCGGGATAAAATGATGATTTTTGTTTAATTTCCGTTTACGCTACACCTATAAGCAGTACCAAAATAAGTGATTCATATTTTAAAAAACGCGAGTAAGAAAAGCAAACATGCTACCATCACCGGTAAAGTCACAGGTAATTGGGATAATGTCTTTTTTGTTCAGGCATCGGGTTTATATGCACAAAACGTTTTTTCACAAGATGAAAATGTATTACTTATATCTGTATATGTGTGTGAATGTTTGAATAAATATGTGAAGTTTGTCGTAATGATGTGTGTAAATATATTTATAATATCGTAATTATTCATACAATAACAATCTTTGATTCAATTCATGACTTATTTTATTAACATGATTAACTTGTAATTGGGTTGGGGGAAATACATTTGAACCTTGACTTGTTCATTCATTGAACCATCTTTGTTCAAAATTGGATTCCTTTAGATCATCTAGTGGTGCGACTATCATTCTGATGCCTGCTTAACTTCTAATCTTATTGTTTGATGCTGTATTTCTCAACTAGATACAGGATTTGGTTTCTACACAATTTTCGAAATACATTGTACTTTTATTGGAATACCATGATTCGGTATTTTGGGCCTTACCGATACTTCGGCGTTACGTCGTTTCCTGACCCCCTGTCATACATGACTCGTTGTTGTAGTTTATGTTTATCGCTAGGATATGCAGCATGTGATCCACCGTTAGGGGTTCGAATATAGATACGGGACATCTGTGGGCACCCTAACGGGACACGTTATCAAACAATTACAGAGTATCACGCAGCCTTCGTATTCAGATAATACTAGGAACATGGCGATAGCATTCGTATCTCTCTGACCCCATGCTGAACGCCCGAGGAGCACGTAGTACAAGTTCAGGAAGAAAGGTTGGACGTTATGTCATTTGACCTCCATCTGCTAATACCTAGGTTTGTGAAATTTATTCCTAGCAGCGCTTAAACAACTCGTAGAGAATTTTTACTGGAGGGTTTTGGCATAAGATAAGCATCTTTTAAGAGCCCTGGGTTAGCAAATGGTGGAGTTCGGGGGTTTTGCGCTACTTGGATGAAGAGCCCCACATCTGGGTATAATGATCGCCTCAGTTATGCTTATGTAATCTGCACTTGTCTCTCTATTAATCACATCGCTATAAAATTATCACAGTATCAGGCGGATCCCCCGTCGAGGGGGGCTATGTGTGTTTTGTTGTCGCAACACAGTGTTTATTGGAAAAGCCACCCATTTGCATCTATTTACAACAGTTTTATTGCCAAATTTAAGAGACCATGCTCTACTGATTTGGAAACAAGAAAGTTTTCCGTGTTTTGTGAAGATAACGGAAAGCATTGAAATATGTTTTGATAAAAACTTGCAGATGAATAAAATTGAGGGAGACTCCAGCTATGCAATAGTTCGTGCTGTTTCGGGTTTAAATGTGATTAACACTAAACCATGGTGATTTGAGAAGAATTAAATCCGAAAAACGTGCATAAAAATATAGCATGATTTACAGACGCTTTTTGATATAAAGGGAAATAAAGGATGTACTGTTACAAGAATCGCCGTTTTAATAAGTCTGTACTCGGCTGAAGCACGGATCCACGCAGTGTTTAATGCGTGTATTGGATAAGATATGTATTGAATGGAGCATACTGATCACCAACAATACTGGCACTTTTTCAAACCCAAACCTCCCAGACATAAATCATGATACCCCCGATGTTCATGAGTCTTTCATCGTTATCGTCAAATTCATTTTATCAGTAGGATATGTGTAACAGAGAATTACAAGTTTAGTAATTCTTGTTAGTTCAGCATCACTTTTATAATCGAGAGTATTACTGCCATATCTTGTTAAAAAATAATAGGTTCTGTATCATACATACATTCGTTTCTCACATTTAAAACATTACTATTCATTTTTTAATATTCGATATTTATTGGAACAAGAGTATATCCAGATTTTAGGATGATTATTGTTTCATAAGTTTATGTATCCCCCACTCGTCCTGTGTGGCATTAGCATATGCATATCTTTAGGATCTAGATGTGATAAATTGACTGTTGCATGTTGAAATTATTTGCAATATTCTTAATTTTACCCGAAGTCAACACACAGCGACAAAATAGAATGTTCAGCAATATAACCAAGTTTCAACACACAGGGACAAAATAAAATTTTCAGCATTATAACCAAGTATCAACACACAGCGACAAAATAGCGAGTTTAGTAAAATACCCTGCCATCAACACACGATGATACAATTTTCAGTTCAGCAAAATACGTAAGCATCGCCACACACAGACAAAATTGTAAACATAGCTATACCTAAGCTAGCAACACACAGACATGATTAGAAAGTTCAATAATAATGATAAAAAACTGGCATCAACACACAGACAAATTAGAAAGTTCGGTATAGTACCAAAACATCGACACACACGTCCAAAGAAGGAAGTTGAGTAAATTACTTAGCATCAACATAGGCGGACAAAATGGCATGTTCAGTAAAACCCATAGCGTTGACACAGATGAGCATAGAAGAAAGTTGAAGTCGATACGAAAACGTTAACCACAAAACCCGAGAAGAACCCAGAGTACAAATAAATCGTGAGCCTCCAGAGTAACATTGAATCCAATTTAATTAACAGTCAAGAGGCATTTTTATCCGCAAATAAATTGACTTGTTCCTCTACTTGACGCTATGAATAAATCACTTACTGATATTATATATGATGTTGTATACTATTTTCTTTTACATTGTTATCTTTCATTATGTCAAACAAACGTCTCTTATGCTTTGTTTTAGAGCATTTTGCGCTTCTGTTATTTTGCATTTTATTATTATGTGAGCAATTTTTCCTAGGTATGTGTGTCACAATACTACAAAGATACGACCGACGTCAGGTGCTGTGCTAGCAGTAAGAGACAGGGTTGTATACGAACACACTTAAGTTGGGCGACAGCGCTCTCGTAATTTCTCAGGGTATCACTTATGTGCGTGCCCGCCCCTAGCCATTACCACTACCCGCTACCCCTCACACCCAGACGCGAACATTCCCGCCACTTCAACCTCTCCAACTGCCAACGATAACACTCTAATTGAACGCGAGGTGCTAATACCTTCACCAAATTGTCGAGAAGAACATATTTCAGTGTTATTGCTATAAAATCATCGAAAATGTTACGCCAGCAAGTGCAAAGATATACTTTACGCAATAAACCATGCTGATTTGATTTGTATGTGACAGAAAGATGGGAGTTTTTGTGTCCCCAGCGTTCTAATCAAGTCCAAACACTTGAATGTCAGGGCTATTATCGTTCGTATATTTTGGCATTTGATGAGAATGCATAGGTGTCAGATTTTGAATGGCTCTTATATTTCTACTTCTGTATTGCACCAAAAATATTATATGTTGTAGTTGTGTGTGTGATATTGGGGGAATCATAATTTTGCTGTTGTGCCATTTCTTACTTCCTTCCTCCTCACTTAATGTGATTTTGTTTCAGCAGCTGCGCGCGATAATTTGCCACATTTTCTCCTATTTAATTCATATTACAAACAAGTAAGGACCAGCGTTATTGCATGACTGCAATGTTAGAACATCAACATAACCTGTGCACGAATAGCACGTGTAAATAATGTAGGGATGCTGTACATTACTAAGGTTTTGCGTTTACTTAATATCAAGAACTGGTTTTTCCAATACTTACTCGTTTTCGTGAGGAAATAAATTTGCGTTTTACCCAAAGGGTATGCCTTATGTTATACATTGGATGTATAGAATTGTTCGCTAGATGTTTATATTTAGGATCAATGCACAACGCGATTACATGTGAAAATGAAATCACCCGATTATAAATGATTTACGGTAGCTTAATATAAATATTCTAATTATGGGAAAATGATATAGTGATAAAAGGCAATATTAATTAGTCATTCCGATGCTTTGAGATTTATTTAATGCAAATTGAAAATGGTCAGTTAAACAACACTGTGAATTAGACCAAAAACAGTAGCAAATTACTAACTGAAGCCTCTTTTCACTGTCATTATGTTATAGTTACATGATACACGTTCCTTTGTCTTGTTTGTTGACTCTGTTGTATGGTTGTTTTGTGAATGAGTGTTGTTGTGATAAAGAAGTTATTTTTTCTAATTTATATTTTGAAAATGTAAAAATTAACACACATTTTTGACATCCTTCATTGGATATTTTAATTCCTTACTCGTGTCTAATATGTTGAAAATATTCCACGTGCAAAACGCTTTTAGTTGCAATTAAAGGAAGCATACTTTGAAATCAGTTGATTTGTATTCTGTAAAAAAAATACGTGTTGAAATATCCATCTATGTTTAAGGAAGAAAGATAAATGGAAATGTTATAGAATATATAAATATATAATCTGTATGTTCGATCAAACATAATTTATTTATTTATAACGATATGCTGCATGTATCTCCTGTGTTTTAATTCTACTAGATACAGGATATGAAAAAACGTAACCTGACCATCTTCTCTGACGTTCTCTTAATCAATTGAACTGACTGCTTACACCCTGAACATTATCACTTATATATTGATGAAATATAAATAAAACCAACATCATTGTTGACACTTCAGTACTCTCTTGATGTTCTCGATACTGTAACACGTGTCATATCACAGAGAGTGCACGTGCATAAGTATGGATTAACTATTTCTGGATTGTCATTCTATGTTTCATCTCAGAATGATATAGTTGACAAGTTGTTACCTTAGTAAGTTAAAAAAAAATGTCAACATCCTGTCAGAAAGATTTTATGAATGTTGATATTTTTCAGTTTCATGTGATGAGTATGGTAAGATCGAGGTTTGCATGTAAATTATTGTTTGTTAGGGTTGGCACGTGGTAGCTATTGTACTATTATACAAGATACCTATTCATATATCATGACTATGTCTCCGTATAATGGAACATAAACACTGCCGTGTCGCGGAATTCAGCTTCCAATTAGCTCCTACTAACAAGATGTGTTATCCCTACCCCCACCGTGATCATTATGTAAATAAGTAGATGTAAGAGGTTATCATGTGGTTACTAAATATATTTTTACCACCAATATGATGATATTGGTTTAAGGTCACAAGCTACCAAACAACTCGCATACCTTTTATACTGCTGACAAACTCACGGACACTTAGCACCAAGTACCAGGTTATATTAGCTAGTTTTGTTCTAAGCCAGTATCACTTAGATTACTGAAGAATGTACAATAATGAATGAAATGACTTAATGCCATCGGTGAGAATTCATAAATGTCATCCTTATAGTATCTACAGTCAACTTTTAAATCCAAATTGATGTTTTTCAATCTGACACAGAACACCTGTCATTCTTATACATGTAGAATATTAAGTAGAAAAAGTAATTAAAAATAAATTCTGTACGCAGAATCAAACACTGGAACACAACCTGATGTAAGGGCTGTCGTAACGAGGTAAAAACAGTCAATTGATGAACGAAAACTGGCGTTGTATTTCAGTAAAACCAAACATTGCGTGTACGTTTGTGATGATATAGAATGTAAAATATTACATGTAATTACACTGAAAAAAATCATAATAAATAAGAAGATGTAAGAGGCTAAATAAGAGATAAATATAAATGTACGAGTAGATTACCGACATTGAACATTTGATTTCATCACTCAGTTTTTATTTAAAATTTGTGTAGTGAGATATACAAATTTTAGTGAAAACATCGTTCTTATTTCTTAAAAGTGTAAAAGTATTGTTTTATAACGCATTTATATCGTAAAAAACTGCTGCAAGGAAACGTCACCCATATCTTTATTTGATTGTGACGTCATGATAAAATGGTCTGATATAAGCCTTGTCATATCAGTACCATGTTTGTAAATTCTAGTTCAAGGTAGGGGAGAAATTTAGGATAGAATATGACCCATAGTTGCAAATATTTGAAATCTTCCAAACACTGCAATATGATTGCGTTATTGAACTTCCTCGCTTTATACATTGCACCATGTACATGTATTTTTAATACCGAAGGATTATATCGTATCAGTTTTTGCATAGACGTGTGAAGATGACAAAACCTTTTTGACGTTGTGTAAAGGGATACCTCTATATCAGAATTGAAAAAAATAAACCTCAGGATAATTTCTAGTCAGACAGCATAAAATCCCAACCCTTAGGTTGTGATATCCATATCTACATATAACAGAAATTCTTTTATGTTTCTTGATGAATGTCAGATATACGTGGACTTGCCTGATAAATATACTCCATGGAATGTATTTAGTTAGAAGAAATATCCTCAATAAATATGGCATATATTTATGATGATATTGGCACTTCAAGATCAGACAGTCGTGAACAATATGGTTCATTTGCTCATATTTGTATCCATTTGAAATGTGGTGCTCGGTCCAATGCTTTCATTTTCATTCGCCAAAAAGAACATGTTTAGACCCGTTTCATATATTTCATATGAAATAAAACCCAGTTAAGATAGTTCAAAGTCAATTACACACGATGTAATAAATACACCTGAACGGGAATCATTCTGGTTGTTATATGCGTAATATCCTCACAAGAAACACTCTCCTTTAAATGCAAATGCTGGAGGTAAGAACACTGAAAGTTTGATATAATAACTTAGAAAAATGGACAAAAAGATACTTACTGTCGAGACTGCAAGTTATATTTCATAAAAAAAAAAATATTCTAAAGATGAAAATGTATCCTATAACCTCATATATGTTAAAATATGGTTATACTAGATAGTGTTGAAGTGTTAAAAACCCCACTTTGTAGACAAATTGTTATTAGGACTTAGTTATTCTACCATTGAAACTTATCCTGTATACGTGTTCTATGGCCAGGTACAAAATATATCTGAATGGGAGATTGCGGAATTCTAGATATACTTGTGTTTTTGACATGAACACATGCGGAACATATGGACCACCACATCCTCCGTAAACATTGAGTAAACAGACAAGGCAACCATGAAATAGTCATATTTTCACACATGCTTTAGCTTCTGGGTTTGCCATTAAAATCCGCGAGGCCATGTAATTTAGTCCATTATGTTATGGCTAACAATGCCGCCTCGCTCTTTCATCTCTGCGGAAAGGAGAACATTTTTCAAACACCCTGTCATTTCTGAAAACCCATTACATCTACGTATTATTATGTGAATTTTTGTTACTGTTGAATTATGAGACAAAAACGAATGACACCATAACCTGAAAATTCCGGATGGTGAAACAAAACAAGGTTTTGTAGTTTGTAAATAACTCTTGTATACAACTGATGTGTTAAGATCCCAAACTACCTAAATATATGATGACTGATACAGTCGTCATGGACGTCGTGATGATAGTAGCTCTCAACTAACAGAACGGGGTGTGTAGTATGACCCAATTCCACTGGAACCGATACTATCATTATTGGCTGCAATCTTTGTACGAATTATATGAAATAAATGAACATATATATGTATGTATAGTTAAATGATATCACATGAGAATATCAAATTAATGATATTAATTTATCACGTATGTGAATGATATTGGTTAACAACTCATTTATGTTTTTCCAATCAGTAACTTTAATAAAAAGAAAAGAAAAAACCCAAACATAAACAAAATCATCGTTCGAACTTATAATCGAAGAAACCAGGGCATATATTAACGAAGATCTTGGAAATCAAAATGTGTCGTCCCTCGACTTCAACAATAACATGCTAAGTATTGCTCTGCGATACGTTGCTATGCTTGGTCAAAGAGTTTAGTCGAATGTCATATGAGGAATAGCGTATAGGATTAAGAATGTATTTGTAAGTGCTTTAACTCTTTTGTTTAGACAGTTTATCATAGCCATACAATTCCAATGCAGTATTCAGTTACAATGATATTCTACTAATATACACTTTACACTTTAAGTAGCCACGATATCATCATAATATCAATACCAATACGATATTCAAGTATAATGTTAACGAAATATCCCCAGTCAATTACATGGTGAAATATATGTTAATGCAACAGATCGATTACACATGGGTTATATATTTTTCAACTTCCTTTTTGTTCGTCAAACGCACAATAACATTGGTAATAGAATGACACGTATAATAACACAAAATTATAAATACTGAAACTTTGTTATACACATATATATATATAGTTATTGGAGAGAGCAGCTGACAACACATCAACTGTATGTGGGATATAGTTTTACTTGCGCATTCGTGGCACTGATAAATACAGTGAATTGAAGGTTCAACTAAACGTAACATGGACATATCAACATGATCTGTACTGGAATCCAGTAACTATCACACCACATAATAATTGAGATTATGGTGTTATCATGGTTTACTACAGGCAATTCCTATGTTCCTGCTATATTCCCACTAATAACTGTAATTCAGTAACTATCACACCACATACGTTCAAAACAGGAATTCTTCCTAATAATTGAGAAGAAGGTATTATTATGTTTTACTACAGAGCAATTCCTATGTTCCTGATATTTTCCTACTAATAACTCAATCCCAAACGTTCGTTAGCTTGATATCTTTGTATATTTCTCCCTTCTTCTGACCATTACATTAAGCGTTGCCTGTATGTTATGGAATATGCCTGACAATGATTTATGGTACGTTCTAACAACCAATTCACGTTAGAATTTTAACTCAAAACGAGATGGTGTTTTCTTTTCATTATCATCTTATTTATTGCAAACTGTCATACTGGTATTTTACATCATTTCTTATGGTCATCTTAACAAGTTGAAAAAGACGCGATTTATTTTTTTCATATTAAAATCTAAGGTAATAAACACCTCGCTTTGAATTCGACGTTACTATATGAAAACATAAGAAGTAAAACAAGAAAATTGATTTAAAAAAAAAACAACAAAAAAATGATTTAAGCATTTTTTAAAAAGACTTGTTAAGCTGACGGATCTTTGAGCATCCGGCTGGATAGTGATATATTACAGAAGGTCAAGGAGACATGTCATGGCCACGTCGTTAATACGTAGTTAATAAACTATATTTGTTTTACTTTATAGGAATTGCATTGGACAGCATTTTGCTATGCACGAAATGAAGACGATCCTTGCGAGAATTCTTCGAAGGTAAGGGAAAATTATTGACTATTTTACGTAGTGTTCTCGTTGCCTGTTGATATTTACATTTGAAAGGTTTAGATGCAGACTTATGACACAATTTTCTCTCCAAACATTTATGATATATCACGTAAAGCCTGGTTTCACATCGAACTTTTACAACCGGGAAAACTAATGCCGTTATTATAGCCACTACTGCATTGCAAAGTTAGATTCCCTTTACGGTCAATGTCCATGGAAACATCGGGACCTTCAATTTGTTTCGTTGACCAATAAACTGGTGTGCCAGAGTTTGTTTTTCTTAGAAGCTTCACTAATCGCTCAATTAATTTTTCGATTGTCACCATTATTCTGAACATGTATTCAGTAATGTTTATTTTTCATATTTTATGGTTATTTTTCATAACAGGGTCCAGAGATTGTTGGTGACCTATATACTTTCCTGTATATATATATATTACCGAAACATAGATTTCCTGAAACAACTTACTGTCTCCTATTTCAGTCATGGTTGCGATGTTACTTTATTGAAATATTTAATCCACAGTCTTACTGCAAGGTTAGAAATCAGGACAGGTTAAAACTCCAATAGTAAAGAACCCACAAACCCCAAACCGTTGTTGGTCTCAAAATATGACAACTTCTTACAAACATATATCTTCCTTTTAAACATTGAATGAATTGATACACCATGCTAATTTCAAGAAGATGAAAAAAGATAAGTTTGGAATTTTCAGCGAATAAAGCTTCCTTACAATCTGTTTTAAGTCGTCCTGGTGTGAGACTCTATAGGTAGAGTCTGTTTAAACGTAAACTCCCATAACGTAAGTCGCCTTCTCTGCATGGTAGAAACAGATGATATATGCTCCCTATGTTCAACAGAAATTTATTTGTCTCTTTTTTCAAGAGTGTGTGAAACCTTATACGAAATCAAAGCCTTCTCTCGTGGCATAAATACTTGTGCTTATGGTCGCTTGGTCATTGAAAAGGTCATGGGCACTTATGTTTTATCCACGTACTTTTCTTAAGTTACGGAAGTAGGTACTATAAAACCAACACTAACATCATCAGATAGGAGATGTTTTATCGACTCAATGCCTCTGGTCCGCGCACGATGGGCTGTATGTCCTCCTCCCAGTCAGATTTACCCTTTGGTCTAGCGATTCTCTTGATAAATGGACGTGCGTTTGTTGTCAAACTTTACACAACATTGGTAGCTAGTCCTGGCCGACTCCCCTGGAATTTGTGAAATGGTAGTTTATAATCCGATGATGATGATTCTGGAGCCAGCCGTCTGTACTAAGAGAGAGGCGGAGACCGATTTGGACCCCAGGAAGCCACATACATCACAATGATAGAGGGGCCCATGGATTTAGATACATATGATATTTTTCAGTTTTATTGTTTTTAAATCCCTTGATTACCTTAAGCATACGTTTTTTAGTCTCACATTTCTCTCACAGAATGGACCTGGCTTTGTTGTTTTTTTACCGGGAACGAATATGTCTTTAGTGTTTATTTATCAAATCCCGCTAGGACTAAACATTGTTTCGACTACAGTCTACACAGATCAGCGTTCGGCGAATTTATGTTGTACAGTATTCGCTATTTAAAATATTCTTGTTGAAATACAGTAGCAGCAGTGATGTCAGTCTTTAATTCATCATGGACAAAAAAATGGACAAAAAAACTTGCTTTAACCGGTGAATCCATACTCAAATCACCTCATATCTCTAAAACGTTGTTGTTATCATTGTGCTTTATATTATCTAGTACATGAAGTTAAGTGTAGCATACACGCTCTATCATCAACTTCATATATTGACATATACATAAAAGCATAAATTATAATCTCAATACTAAAATGTACCTTCCTCAGTAGTAACACACCAGTTTACACTGTCTAGTATGTCAAATTTGATTCCCTGCTGATATTTATACTCTATTCTGTTCTAAGATTCGCGGATTTTCTGTTTAGTTGCTTTATATTGATGTATCAACTATTTCATGCAGGTTTTGCTTTCTGGGAGACTTTTTTTTAAAATATATATTGTCGTCGTCATGACTTGATTTCTGCTTTTCATGTGTTAATTTTAACCATATTCAAAGACATGCATCAATTGCCTGTTATCTTATGCAATGTCCGTTCGCTCAGTGTCAATAATTTTTTTCATCACACAACTTAAGAAGTATGGTAGCGATACTTGTCATGTAGCTAGCTTGAGTGGAGGATGTCAAAATGGGAAATATTGACCCACTTCCAACGTAAAAAGGCTCAAATGTGCTTAAGTATTCAAACACTTTTTCTAAAGAACCATCAGTTCGTCACTAATGATGTTTATTCGATGGCTTTTTAGGATGAAGGACATTCAGATCTGTTGACCAACATACTCTTCCGGTTCTAGATTTGCATGTCAAATGTATTACCGCGATATCTCAGGAATTACTGAAGGGATCGTGATACAACCTGAAAAGACGGAATTGCCTCTAAGCTATCTTCGATATGATATAAATATAATGCATTTGAAGTTTGTTGCCGCTGTTTTTCGGAAAGAACTTTATTAACCATAGTGAAATGTATGCATGGCACCATTTGACAATTCCGTCTTTGCGTATTGCAGAGTTATCTTCTCTTGTGAGCAAGTATCGATTGTTACGTCTTTGGTTTGTGTGAGAAAATTACGTCGTTTCCTCAAAAATTGATGACGTTACTCTCACAAACAAATGACGTAACAATCAATACCTGCTCACAAGAGCAGATAACTTTGCAATACGAAAAGACGGAATATATTATTCATATTACTTAAGAACACTCTTCATTCTTGTATTGTAATGAAGATAAACAACAAGTTGTTCTGTGTTTTGGGATAACTTTGGTTTTGATAACTTTGGTTTTGATAACTTTGGTTGCAGTACACCTTATATTCTTAGCTCCTCTGGTATCAAAAAATAAAACCAAATTAACACTGCTATGACATTAGGTGTTTTGGGGCAAGTTCCTATGATGTAGAAAACACTACTTCAGGTTTTGTATAACCTGATAGCTATAACCAGATGACCTTTATAGACAGGTGGTCTTAATACACAGGTGGTATTTATAGGCAGGTGAGCTTATTATACAGGTGGTCTTTATAGGCAGGTGAGCTTAATACACATGTGGTCTTTATAGACAGGTGAGCTTAATACACATGTGGTCTTAATAGACAGGTGATCTTAATACACAGGTTGTCTTTATATGCAGGTGAGCTTAATACTTATGTGGTCTTTATAGACAGGTGAGTTTAATACACATGTGATCTTTATAGACAGGTGAGCTTAATACACAGGTGGTCTTTATAGACAGGTGAGCTTAATACACAGGTGGTCTTTATAGAAAGGTGAGCTTAATACACATGTGGTCTTTATAGACAGGTGACTTAATACACGTGGTCTTTATAGACAGGTGAGCTTTATACACAGGTGGTCTTTATAGACATGTGATCTTAATACACAGGTGGTCTTTATAGACAGGTGAGCTTAATACACATGTGGTCTTTATAGACAGGTGAGCTTAATACACAGGTGGTCTTTATAGACATGTGGTCTTTATAGACAGGTGAGCTTAATACACAGGTGGTCTTTATAGACAAGTGAGCTTAATACACAGGTGGTCTTTATAGACAGGTGAGCTTAATACACATGTGGTCTTTATAGACAAGTGAGCTTAATACTCAGGTGGTCTTTATAGACAGGGTCTTTATAGACAGGTGTTCTTTATAGACAGGTGAGCTTAATACACAGATGGTCTTTATAGACAGGTGGTCTGGGGAGTCACAGTTATTAGAGGCATTAATTACTCACCATTTTGGTGCCACTGAGGACCTCGAGCAGAGATAACAGGGTTGTGCCATCCCTGAGGTCTGTAAACAGGTCTTCTATCGCTGTCCTGTTGGCCTGGAAAACACAATCAAAGGGAGAATATGTTAAACTTCCAACAATTTTCCTGGAAGAATTTTCACAGAGGAATTGAAAAAATAATTACCTCTGTTACAGAAATGTTGAGAATCCTGAGCCTTTAAATCTGATAGAGTCTTTCACCTTGACCTGGATAAGTCCTGACTAAATGTTTTCACATTTGGCTCTATAAATATGTTCCATATTTCATTTCTCAGTTCCAGATTTCATTTCTCAGGTTAGGTAAGTTGCAAAGTCAGCTAATACGATTTTAATTAACGCTAATAGTATCTCTCTGAGACAAGAGGAAGATAAGGTGAAGATGTATGTCCGTACCTTGCCTAGTTGTGAGTTTATCCATTTGGTAAATGTCTTTTTCTGTACATCTTCTCTTTCATCTGTAAAACACAAAAAAATAGGTTTTTTGAAAAACAAATTATTACAAATAAAAATGTTAAATTGTTGCTTGGTTTAAATTGTTTAATGGTGACTTTTTTTGTAACAGCTAAGGTATGTGTTGTGACAATTGAAGAGCCACACAGCCTCACTAAGTGACACCTCACTGAAATAAACAACCAGTCACCAGGCTTACCAGAGGTGTCAAGGAAGACACCAGCATAAAGTCTGAGAAGGTAAGAAAGTAAAACATAGTGATTCCAACTGTTGGATCTTTTGGTCGCTTTGATAATAAGAAGATACAGAAGAAAAGTCTGATTTTGCAGGGTCTCTTTTTCTGTTGTCTCCTTCCATCATACAATGCAGCCAGCCAAACTTTCTCCATAGGATGGCTAGAAAGCTTGTACCTCTTTAAAATTGCTGTTTTGATAAAACACTCTTTACAGTTTTTACTGAAAGTTTGAAACTCGTAATATCTTTAATACAAAACTCAAGGGACCTTAAATAACATGCCCAAAGTGTGGACATTCTATTTGGGCCAAAACTTTGAATATTCTACAAAGGGAATCATACAAGTAATAAATTCAATAAAATCTGCAAAGAGTATTACTGTATGGTAAATAAGTTAGGGTTTATAAAATGAATTTTTGTTAAATATAAATTCCTTGTTTGCATGTAGAATTGTAAGCTGCTTAACTGTACAGTATACACAAGCATGGATCCAACAGAACATATACAGGACAGAGATACCGTAAACATAATTATTTTTGCACTATTTTTACTTTGGTGCCTTTCAATTTGTGCTAAACACAGAAATATGTTTTCTGAAGTACATTTCCTCAAGAAAGATAGGTGTGGATCTACTTATTGATGATTGCACCTATTGATCAGATGTATCCCCGAGAGCTGAAATATGAGTGGTCCTATACTGATAATACAAGTATGTTTATCGTACACACAGAGAGTGAGAAGTAGTATCGACTACCTGATAATTAGTACAGATTAACGTCCAGTAACCTAAGTACCAATCATAAAAGCCTATTGACAGCCAAAAAATGGCAAGACTTCATAAACAAATATCAAACAAGGTCAACAGGAAAGTTTAATCACCAATGGTGAATGACTATCCTGGATTCATTGATTTGTAAAATGGTCTCCATTACAACTATCAAAGTAAGGGGAGATAACTGTCAATCCATCACACCAAGTATTACATGGAATCAGTGAGCACCAGATTTATGTGTCAACACGTTCCAAATTAAATGTGGTATAATCCTGTTAGCGACCAATTCTTGTTTACCTAAGGATTAACTGGTGCCAAGAGATAGCCAATCACACGCTTGCTTACAAACCGGACCGCTCTCTCCCTAACCCCTCGGTACACACATTGACTGATGTGGATTGAGACTTTAATCGTTTTAGATTGGTTCTCAACATTCTTCTAGATATCTCGCTGTAAGTGTGATCACATAAACTCTCTAACTTGCTCATGATATGTATGACATTGGAATGGCTATGAATATTACATGTGACATCAGTGTGTTAGCACGTCTTTCTATAAGCCAGGGATCTCAAGTTCTTCTCTCCCTGCTGGAGTGCATTCTCATGAAAAAAAATTGCTCACACAATATTACTTTTTAGCAGATATAATATCTGAAGAGGAACATACATTTTAATTTGGACAAAACTTGGTCAATGTACAGAAAGAAAAACAAGCAGATCATATCAGACAAATCTTAAACATTTACTAGTATAATCCTGAATTAATCAAAAACACCATTTCTTAACACTTTACGATACAAGTTATAAACTAATTGGCCTGGTGGATGCACACAGTAGGTCTAATATGGAGGAAAACAAAGTACCGCAAGGCAACTCACACGGTCAACCACCACATGACTCCACGCCTTTTCACATCCAATCGGATATCAAACACTTTGGTAATAGACGATTGTGCTAACCATTTCTGCACCCAACCATTCAATCAGCACACACAATGTTTATAGTGCTAGCGTATTACCATATACAGCATCAACAAACCTGTTTCAACTTCTCCCCACTGTTGGTAAAATATCCTTAATAGCTGGAGAGTGACCACAGCTAGAGACAGCATGACTACATTTTTAGGTGTAAGTTTGTTACATGATAATCAGAGAACACAGGGACATGATAGCCTGACCTACACACAGAATGTGAGGTATACCAGGACCTGTTCATGTCGGCCTCAATTCAAATATTGACTGAAAATGGACGGAAAAAATTTGACCCAGATCACTCCTCAGATAAGGAAGTGCAGGCAGATAATGAAGTAGAAATCTTACACATGTCACAAAGTTCTTGCTCCAAAATTTTTGTATATAGTTTTATAAAATGTTAGATAACTATATTTCCATTCATCAACAAACCTGTCAATCGTTCCGATTCATCAATATGGTCTAGTACTTTTAACCAAATCCACAAAATAACAGCAGTAAGTGTTACCATGATTACTGTTAAGGTCACCAGGGTAATAATCCACAATATCTCCTCGTCTACCTCAAAGTGAGGCTCCTCCATCCTGAAGAACACTTGTCATCTCGAGCTAACTGTCAGTGAGGACAGTCAAGCTGGCCTAATGGATCTAACCTGTCTAAACTGACCATTCAAAGTCACCTACGTAACCAATCGGTTAACACTGATTGGTCAAACTAACCATGTGACCACTAACCTGTATATAGGAATCAATCAAACTGGCCTGTACGACTAGAAACACTGTTTATAATGTTCATTGCATTCAGTTTTATACAAAATATATCTGTCCATTAAAACAAAATCTTATCTGAGGTAAGAAATTTTGATGGATTTGCATTAACCATATGTCAGAAACTGATAGCTTTCTCAAGCTGGTCTTGGTCCAGATCAAAGAAATCACATTCTACAGTAGCACTGTACTTTCAGAAGAATCAAAATATTTTGAAATTTGTCTCAATGATTCTCCAGTCCAAGTCTTCAGTTCTTCACAGACAACAATCACTGTCCATGAATCTACCTGATGACATTACAGCATCTCTTCAATGTTTGTTTTATCAAAACTGAAAATACTTCTAGATTTACACGACTAGCGTTCACAACATACAGAAAAGTCTTGAAAGTGCCTAATATAAATAGTTGTAAGTTCCCACCACACACTGTTAAACTAATATCTGAAGTTAGTGATGTATCTAGTCGCAGCTTTTGGCTCCAGTAAGTTATATACCTCACACAGGTAGATAATTAATCACTGGAACAGCTGAATTTACCTTCCTACACAGGTAAATGTATACTATAGATATGTAAATAATGACTTAATTGACATTTAAGAAATTAAAGACCAATAAAAAATTATTTAACACCATACATCGTTGATTTTATTGTTTCTTTTGAAAAACACTGCACACAGACAACTTAGTGAACAAATTACGTTTTCTTTAATCTGTCAAGAAAATGAAAGTACATCAACACAATTAAAAAAGTATCTTTAAGATTTGGTGACTTATAAACAGATAGATCATAAAATATCATATGCCTCCTCAACTTGGATAAAGTTCTTTATACCTTTCTCTAAACCAGCTTTATCATTCATCATGTGCAACATTTTGTCAAAATCAACCAGTTTTAGCATCTGAGAAGGGAGCTTACTCCTCATAGCTTACAAACGAAGATGATATAATTCAGCAACTTTTAATTTCAATTCAAGTTCAAGCCTATCCTCCATTTGAATTTTTAACAGATACTCCAGTAAAAATTTGCTAATGCAATATAGGTAAAAATTAAATAAAGAATTAAAAAAATCATGATATTGCATTTTTCAAATGAAATCATAAAAAATTCATAAAATGTTCAAAGAACTTTTCATTTACAGCCTTAAAAGACAATGTTCAGATACTCAATAATACAGGATGAATGGACTCCTGACCTAAAAGTGACCGTTGAGATGACCCCTCATTAATGGTGACAGAGTACATGACTTG
>JAUMHH010230528.1:0-11702 GCA_032359455.1 Chlamys rubida
CCCCCTGGTTTCACCGGTAGGGGACTAATAAAAATAACTAGAATTGCAATTGCGAGATAGTAGAAGTCACCCCTCCCCTGCTAAGTATGCAGCCATTTTGTTTTTTCACAAAACGAACACCGCAGTTGTGTTCGTAGTGCCATACTTCACCTACATACCAAATTTCATCAAAATTGGACGATATGTAAATTTCGACAAATCAGAGGCCAGGAAATGGCAGCCATTTCATCGAAATGTGAAACTCAGGTTACAAAAGTGACCGATGTCCCATGATATACCTACATACCAAGTTGTATGAAAATCAGAAAATATTTAAATTTTGACCAATCAGAGGCCAAGAAAAGGCAGCCATTTTGTTTTTTCACAAAACAAACACTGCATTTGTGTTCGTAGTGCCATACTACACGTACATACCAAATTTCATCCAAAGTCAATTAATTTTTTGTCGAAAACGAGCGCTGTGATGTTATCATCCCTTTCAGCGAGTTTCATTATGTTTCATCAAAATTGGACGATATCTAAATTTCGACCAATCAGAGGCCAGGAAATGGCAGCCATTTCGTCTAAAAGTGAAACATCAAATAGTAAGATGCACAACTACATATCGTACTGATTATGTATGCAAAGTATGATAAGAATCCCTTTACTAGTTCCTGAGATTAAGCGCGGAAGCGAAAGAATAATAATAATAAAAAGAAGAAGAATAAGTAAGAAACAGAACAATAACAATAAGTCTCCCCGACTTCGTCTGGGGTGACTAAATAATAAGAAGAAGAATAATAAGAAACGGAGCAAAAACATTTGTCCCCAAAGTTTGTTTGGGGGACATAATAATCAAGGTTCTTAATACCGCTTTATCACAAGTCTCAAAGCGGTTCACAAATTATTATCCGTGGTTATAGGGCCTTTGCAACCAGCCAACATCTTTCTCAGCCTCCTGGTGAGCATAGAGCCGGTGCTGCCATTTTGGCGCTCACAGCTAGCATTAAACAATTCTAGCACTACCCAACCACATACTCATTTACAGCTGAGTAAACTGAAAAAAGCGGAGTTAAGTATCTTGCTCAAGGATACAACACAGTGCTGTGCCGTGACTCAAACCTGCAACCCTTCGGTCACGGGCCCGGCGTCCTACCACTAGACTACCGTGCCTCCCCATATTTGGTAAACCAGTTTTTGATATCAGGATATACTGATATCAAAGTTTGTATATAACCATGAATTTGACAAGTAAAGTCCCAAGTCAGACTCATTTTCGACTCGTGATTACTGGTATGTCCATTTAAGATTTGTTCCAGCAGACATTTAAAACTGTTCATCAATTAATGAAACCCTCTGTAACAAGGTCGCAACAAATCCATTTGCAGTTCTTTCAAATTTTCTCATTTCAAATACTTCAAACAAGCAAAAGACCATTATACTTTCTTCCAATTTAAAAAGAAAGTTGGAGCAACTTTTTTCATCAATTCTAATAGACATAGACTTTCTGGTTGCAGGTTACCTCTATTTGACATAGAACTCTTCCTAATTCTCCAAAGGAATTCCCAAAAGTATAGACCCCCCCCCCCCAATTTGGAATTCTGACTTCAAAATATTTGAAGCAAGCAAAGATTGGCCTAAGCAAAGATTCATGGCTCTTCAAGGGTAGCTTAATAATGTTTAATATTTTTGTTGATACATGTACATAATACTAGTACATGTATCATATTGCAATTATAATAAAAAAGCAAACAGGCATATTTAGAATGACAAGCTCACTGACAGGTAACTTGTATATAATAGAATCAAAACATGCACAAATAGTAACAATTAAACCCTCCCTCCTCCTCACAGTGTGCTCAATAATACTAACACATAAGGGACTTTCCGATTAAGACTTGAAAGCAACAGTTAGTTAGTATACATATTGGTTTTATTGACTTATTCAATCATTCAAAACATTTTGAATCTATGTTTTTCTAAATGCTTTCAGATTTTCAAAATATTTGAGTTTTAAACCTTCAGGTCTTGAAATGTGAACAGGCAGTAAAGTAATGAATTTTTAAATTTCTAGAAAGTGTTTTCCTTAATTCTGGCCTGTAATCAAAATGGTCAAAGTCTTCATAAGCTTAACAAAATATACAACCAAATTGTTTTTTGCTGCAGACGAAAATATCACAGACTAAAAGGATTGTTTAACAAACAGGCTTTGTTCACTTCAGCATCGCATATACAAAAGCTCATTGGTCTGTGCAAATATACCAACTGACTGCGTGACTCAACAGCTACAGGCAGGAAGTCTTATGCCTTTTAGAAACTTATTTTAATAATAATAATAATAATTTGAGATTCTTATATACCGCTTTGTCACAACCTAGTTTGTAGGTTGTCTCAAAGCGGTTCACAAATTATTATCTGTGGTTATAGGGCCTGTGCAACCAGCCAATATCTTTCTCAATTCCCTGGGGAGCATACAGTCGGTGTTGCCATTTCGGAGCTCACAGCTAGCATTCAACAATTCTAGCTCTGCCCAACCACATACTCATTTACAGCTGAGTAGACTGGAACAAGCGGAGTAAAGTATCTTGCTCAAAGATACAACACAGTGCCATGACTCGAACCCGCAACCCTTCTGTCATGAGCCAAGCGACCTACCACTAGACTACCGTGCCTCCTAAATGCAAATTTCCCCTAAAGAGTCATAAATTTAATATATACACAGGACATTGAGCTTTTGTATAAAAAGATACGTCTTTTTCATTATTTTCTTCAGATTCATTTCTACATCAGACAGAAATATGAGCAATATCACTGTCTGAGATTGTTTTAAATACAGCCATAGTAAAAGGCACCATGCATAACAGGCCAATGGTGCACGCTGTTGTATAAATCGTCCATGATAATTTGCATACCAACTTTTTATAAGCAGCCAACAAAGGGAATCCAGGTCAAATCCTCTTATCGTAATGGAAACCTCAACACCGACCCCACAAGTGACCTAGAGAGAACTCCATCTTCTTTTTCAATAATTAATTACAACATTCAAGTATTTCTTATAACAAAAAGTTATTCTTCTGTCTGGAGTATTTGATTGTCTAAATTTCATAAATTAACTTAAAAAAAATCAATCTAGATTTCTACTTTTGAAATTGTGTAATAAAATATATGTCAAATAAGGTTGATTTGATACAGCAATCTGCCATAATATCATGTCCACTAGCAGAATTTTTTTTTTCCACACCAGAGGAATATCTGATATTCAAATTTCAAAAGTTGTTTTAATATTTCACATCAAAATGTCAAATATAAAACACAGACTGCCTCACAGTGTAATCAATTAGAAATAGACTTTTGTTCATAATGAAAGAAAAATCTTTTATTTTTTTATCACAAAAACGTAGCTACTTTTATCTCCTTTGCTTAGTTACAGACTTATTACAAGTGTGGGGTAAACATATAGTGTACAAAATTAGGAAGGGGTCAGTAAAACACATGTGCAAAATGTTTCAAATTTAAGAACTTAAAACATCAAAATATTGTGACATGAACCATTGCATAGTGAAAGAACCAAAAAATACATTCAGCAGTAACTAAAAACACAATCAGCAGAAACTAAAACAAAACTTAAATGGAAAATAAATCATAACATGCATAAACACATGCCTGATTGGAATTGTACAACAAAAATATAACATAAACAAACTGAAATATGTTAGAAAAAAATCGTTCAAAATGACAAATTGTAATGTAAATGAAAATTATGTAAATGAGAACATGAATATTCATTTTTCTATCAAATAATTTGTTACGATAGTGATATTGATTATGAAGAGTGTAAACAATTTAAACATGAAAATGATGATTTTCTTTCAAAAAGATGATGACAATGATGTGCCTAAATGATATATGATTTAAAAGATGAAAATATTTTTGGTTCTAAGATACATGTATATATAAAATGTGTCATTTTGAATTGTTATGAACTAAACATTCTACGAGCCAACAGGAGACTACACGTTGACAACACAGATGGTGAATGACTTACCAGACCACCTGCCTCCGTGGATCAGTTATAGACTAGACAACAATAAAACGAGACAGATTATTGTCCGACACAAATTGTATTACAATGTTGTACATGAGGATCACAGTTAAAAATTAACGGAGATTTCAACTCCAATCACGACACAAATTGTACTGTTTCACTCTCAATACAAGGATAATAGGACACATATTCAGATCTCACTGATGAAGGGAGACAATCCACATGTGTTTAGTTAGAACACAAGACAAATGGCATTAACCAAGTTGTCAACTTTGAACATGAGGGGAAAATAATAATCTTTACACTGTGATTTGAAGTTAGAATACAATTGGTATTACTGAGTTGACGACTTTGTACAATAGGAACATTAATAATTTAGTTTTTAACATTTTGTTAGAACAGGAGACAAAAGGTACAACTAACTGGTGGATTTGCACATTTTGCGTAGCTGAATTTACATGGAAATTATTATAAATAAGAAAATAATATTATTTACTTGACAATCTAAACAAAAGACAAATTTAGATTTCTTCAAAATACAACATGATATCAATTTCTATTGCGAGAAAAACCAAATGGCCTTTTTTTCCCGCTACCAAAATTTAAATTTTGACAAGAGGTGAACTGTTAAGGAAAAGCATGGCATCATCTTTTGCAAACCTTTTATTTAGTTTTTAAGCATCTGTTTGGTGGAGTAGTGGAACAGACATCCTCAACACTGGGGAAGGAAACGGTTTGACTGAAGGAATGGCTGGCCTTGTAATTTGGATTTAAGTGAATAATACCACAAATATTACCACACACATGGGGCATCTAATGGATTAGTTCGCTAAAACTGACCATAATGGCAGGCTCAAAAACTCTGATCCGTCGCCTGGTGATCTGAATTTTTGAGCCTGCGATTATGGTCAGTTTTAGCGGACTGCTAGGGGATATCTGAGAAAAATGTAAAATGAAACTGTGTTTGACTGAACTATATCGTTTTTGAGCAATAGATGATTTGTCGGAGCCTCGGATAACACTATTGTGAGAGGCTGACCCTTTTCATTCCAACATAATTTCCGATGCTTTTTAATGCATTCAAAAGCAGTCTTTTGTTGAGCAATTGATAGATCTACTATTATTTCTGTGAATGAAAATGTAAGGTAAAACACTTATTTTATCATAAAGTAAAGCTTAATGTTGAATCCTCTGCAAGTAATTATGAAAAGAGCACTGGGATACCAACCTATTTGTATGTTTGCTAACAAAAGGCAATGATGGCCTGTATCACTTACCCGTTTTCCCCAGTAAAACATTAGCCTTTTACTGGCGACACCAACATATGCTCAGTATAAATGTCACCTCCACAGTGTAACTAACCAACATATGCTCAGTATAAATGTCACCTCCACAGTGTAACTAACCAACATATGCTCAGTATAAATGTCACCCTCCACAGTGTAACTAACCAACATATGCTCAGTATAAATGTCACCTCCACAGTGTAAATGTCACCTCCACAGTGTAACTAACCAACATATGCTCAGTATAAATGTCACCTCCACAGTATAAATGTCACCTCCACAGTGTAAATGTCACCTCCACAGTATAAATGTCACCTCCACAGTGTAAATGTCACCTCCACAGTGTAAGTACTAACATTCACTTTTATGATGAGAATTTGCTGTCATGATGGAGGGCAAAATGTGAGAATATTAAACAATTGTGAATGTTGATTAAACAATTTAAACCTCTGAAAACTGCTGCACCTGAGAAGAAGATTTTTGAATATTTTACTAATTTTAACATTTTTGACCAAATTTTGGAATACCTAATGAACTCTGTTAAGCCCACAATTTATCTGGTAAACGAATTTAAATGTCTTTATCCTACTCATTATAAATGTGTTCTAGTACCATATTTGTTTAGATGAAGGTGAAGTGAGTGTGAAAGAGCTGTCAGACAGACAACTAGTCTAATGCTGCACCATGGCATAAAACTACTTTTTGTAAGACATTATTTCCTGAAAAGTTTTGTTAAATCATAAAATGAAGGAAACCCAAATGGCTGAATAACTAAAGATTTGATACTGTTAAAAACTTAAGGTAAGTACATCTTCCAATTTTACATCTTAATTTGATAAATCACCCAAACCCCTCGAGACTCCATTCTTTACTTTGTGGTCCATATCTAAATATATGTAAATTTACAAAAGAATGAAGTTCAAACACAACTATCAAAACTTTAAATAAGATTTTTGAAATTTCCTGAAATCACACTTTTTCCGTGCCTCTTAAAGACCAAACTTGTTCAAAAACATCTAAATAAATTTCACTCTCGCATGATGTGTACTCTAACTCTTGGCCACCAAAGTTCTTATATCAGGAGGCTAAGTCAGCACAAGATAGTTTGTTTTATTTTTTTCAAGTTGAATAAATGATATTCATTTGATAATGGTAAAGATGACATTCATACAGTTATGACAAAATCACAAACAGCAAAGCCAGCAAATAAGGAGCACAATCTGTGGATGATAAGCACTGAAATGAAATTTACATTGAAATCAATATTTAATCAAGAATTATTACCATATTTCTGTAAATAATGAAGGAAAATAAATTTGGTTTTCAGTAAAACATGCAGAGTGACAAAGCCCACGTGATTTGATGTCACATGGAGAAAAGT
Source organism: Chlamys rubida (assembly GCA_032359455.1). Classification (NCBI taxonomy): domain Eukaryota; kingdom Metazoa; phylum Mollusca; class Bivalvia; order Pectinida; family Pectinidae; genus Chlamys; species Chlamys rubida. The sequence continues at coordinate 6,692 of JAUMHH010230528.1, forward strand.
ACCACATTAAAATATCGGAGGGTTTCAAAATATTGGAACAAAATGACTAGGCTGAAATCTGTGAAATCAGAAAGTACGACATTAAAAAGAATTGTGCATGCACCATGAGATCAAAATAGCTCGATATCAAATAGAAAGAGAAACTGTAGCATAAACACGGGTACCGAAAGAGGGGTGGGAGCCAATGTTTCGGGTGTTTTAGGGTGGGGCTTAGAGTAGGTTTTATGCAAAGGATCCAGGGAGGGGATCTTGGGTTAAAATGGATTTTAATCCAAATTGGTACTACACCAGAAGGGATATCACTATACGAGACAACATCTCTATCAATCTTAGTTATGTCTTGTAGGGTTCAGCCCCTTAACAGGCCTCATTTTAGTTACTTGTTACATATTATTGGCCCCTAGTAATGTCATTTAGGGGCCAGCTGACATCCCTATCAATCCCTAGGTACACCACACCAAGTTACTCACATATACAAACACTGCAATCAAACCTTATTAATACCAAAGAAAATGACCGGGTAATATAAGGACAAAATTTCCAAACTTTTAGAACTTCTCTTTCATTTTGAGTTTTACCATCTGTTTCGATGAAACCTTTCTAGATCTGAAACATGAACTTCCAGACCAACAAATAAAATTATCATCATGTTTGAACAAATATAAATTTATAAGTGTCTGCATCAAATGTATCAAAATTAGGATAATTCGGATTTAAGAAGGTTCAATTGTATTTTGTTGACCGTGAATCATTACATATCAATATGTATCTTGTTTACCGTATTTGACCACATATCAGCCCTCACTCCTATTGAAAAAGATCCGTAAAAAAAACAATACAGAATCAATGAGCGGATGATGCTTTATATACGGCTGAGCCATGTACAGTGACCTAGATTTTTGTAGAATTTAAAGTTGGGGCTAACAAACTTTTGTAAACAATTAGCTAATCTAGCAAATATTCTGTATTTTGAGAAAATTAACAAACGTAATTTTCCCATAGAAGTAAGATCTGGGGTTGGGGCTTAATTTCAGACCCCCGTCCTGTTCCTTGGACATTTATTAAAGACGGGAAGGGGCTTATTTGCAGTCAAATAAGGTAACTTGTTACATTTGTACTACAATACATACATCCAGCTCAGTATTGAGTTGTCTGTGAGCCAATGCCATTGTAATAAATAAGAAGCATTCCTGTTGGAAATTTGCAAGTATTCTATTAATGTGAAATGAAAAACACTTTTAATAGTGAATGGAGACCTGCTGATCAAATAAGATATTTAGCATCAAGGAGACACAACTATACCATTTTCTCACACTCGCCGACACAGTAATTTTTCACTAGTAAGTTACTATTGAGTTTTGTGATCAATATTTATCCGTTTCTCTTTTTTCTTCTTCATGCAGAGCTTAATTATTACGTTAAACACTACTTATTTAAGTATAATGTCAATTAACTTCGATTCAGATGTTTTATATCATTTTTCATGTTTTATGTTGTTGCTTGCTTTTGTCAACACACCCCATGAAGCAATGTCCAACTACTTACTTTGTCTACGTGAATTCAATTTTTTTATTATTAATTTCTTTTTTTTTTGAAGAAAAATACTGCTATATATACACACACACACACACACAGAAAAATGAATTCAAATTGGATAAGACTATTTCTATGCTATGATATCCCACACTATATATGTACTATCAGACTATGATCTACGAACGTTACTAAAACACCATGTCAAATATATCCATGCATATATTCAGTAGTGAAGTCCCGCTACAGGAGCACCTGTATACACACAATAGTTTTTTCTGTACCCTCTGTTGTCCTATATACCGTATTTAGACAAGATCCCCACATCCACACCCCAATGATCTTTTATAGAGTCATTTAACAATTCACACGATAATTCAAAATTCCAATTCTGATTAAAGAAAAAAAAATTTCATTAATGAATTATTATAAATTTTGTGTTCAATCCAAATTTATTCCGTCATTAGGGTTTTGATAAAAAGATTCCTCCGTTTTAAGTTTCCGTGGTTGTAAATGTCTAAATACAGTGTACAGTTTTCCTAAGAAGAATGAATGAGGAAAGAATCTACAACTGGTCTTCCGTCTCTGTAACACCCACAGACAATATCCAGAACTCACCCCTGACTGGAGGCTGGGCTTATAGTGGTGAATGGGTGATGTTTCTCACCACACCTCTTCGTACACAAGGTACAGGTTCCTGCTTCTTAATCCGCTGTCACTATACCGTGCTCATAAATAATCTCCATCATTTCCTAATTCGGTCTTAAATTGAATCCATCTTGTTTTGCTTTTGTTTTTTGTCATTCAGCATTAAAATCAATGCAATCAACAATAGCGTCAGACGACCATAAACCAAGTTCATCTTCATTCTCCCATTGATAATAAGACAGGACACCTTAATAATTACGCTGTGCCTATAATTGGTAGTGGAGTTGTCCCCCTTGAATAATTTAAATTAATCAATTGTTCTTCGAGTATTATTAAATCATGCTGGCCTGCATATCTCTTAAATGAATCATGAAGGGTGTTGTTTTTTTTATAAATTTTCACAAAATATAAATTCTAATATTCTAGGAGCAACATTCTTTTGGAAAGAAGATGCATTTGAAACAAGTTAAGGTATATTCTTTGACTTGGTTAGAGTATATTACGGAAAGCAGTGGTCATTTATATATATGTTATTACTACGTTAGTTGATGGCGGGGGTTAGGACGGTCACACACAGGTCAACACAGAGTGGACATTCCAGTGTGGACTGTACCTAAAGTGTGTCCAGGGCCGACTGGCGTTGTCTGACCCGACGAAGGATAGCTTTCCCGGGCAGACTGTTATATTGATGGCACTGGGGAACTAGAAAGTAAAACAGAGGTACTATCATATCTCCAACTATATGTACACACCCTGTCACTCGAAACTATTCTTTACGAATATACGAAAATATCATGTATTAATTGTCGTTACAGAAGGCTATTCTCTGTGTAAGATTTTTGAAAGTGTAAATTTATCATGTTTAGTTTATCCTAAAAATTAGTTAAAATGTCAGGTTTTTTTCTTCTTGTTTTGTTGTTGTAATCAACGCAAGGAATTATTCAGAATGCCACTGCAGGGTCACATAAAAATATATACATGATGTTTTATGACTATGGAATTTTTTTATTTAATGAACAATATGAACTACTCCAAGAATTCTACCGGACAAGACATACCTGAATCCTCCCAGTGTAATATAAATTGTGTGTTTCATTTATAAGACGTCATTTGGTAAAATCAACTTAAGGTTTTTTTCTCCAAATAAATTTTCTTTGACAAAATCTCATCAATGGAATAATAAAACAATATCAATCCTGGTAGTTATACTCCGTAAATGAATGACAAAGTGTTTCGGGGGACCGTGTAACTGTTTATTGATATAATCACTACTCGGGGAGGGACCAGCCTCCCTTATCACCATGGTTACAATATATAGTGACATCACACACACACACAGCACAGTCATACACACATTTGGCAAATATTTTGACTTTTTGCTTTTCATATAATATTGAAAATGTACAACCAGAGACGCCATGTGGAACGCTCCTGTGTAAAATAAGATTCCCTCCTTTATCCTTGCTATTTGTACGATAGCTTATGAGTGACGCAACTTATATGACGTCCCCCATATTTCTCAAAATGAATAAATCAAATAAATCTGTCCTGACTAAATTTACCTGACAGGTGCAAAATTGCATTTATAAAATATAAAAGTTGACTCACACATACATTATAACCTACTCCCAGAGGTTAGACACATAGGTGCTATCGTATACATGTACATGTGTGTATGCAAACAATGTTGCTCGTATCTAGTGTTTGAACCTCATGCACAGTTAAAAACTATTTCATTCACTCTACAGTTTCTTCAAACAAATTCATAACAAATTCTAGGCGAACTTTGTTCTAGATTGTATTCCACTTGTATCTACCAGGACGTTTATGTTTATACAATATACTGTTCTATCTTTAGTTTTGTTTATATATACATCTAACAACACTCGATAACTTATTACATTTACCAACAAAACTCATTACCACTGTACTTATAACAACTTTTATAAAGCATTTATAACCATCTTCCGTTAAATTATTTTCTCTCCCCGTCTCATTTAGATATTGCCGAGGGTAAAACTAAATGTCCAAACCCTCTGATCTTTTTTTGTAAGGCTATTTATAATATAAAGTTGGACAATATCAGGGATCGAACCCCTGTTCGTACCACGAGATTCCTTTGGGTTAATGAAAGAAATTTTTATGATAATCATACATTAATATATACAGATAAGAATATTTGCATAAAATAAGACAAAATAAAAATGTAACTATAAAATACATGAGATACAAAAGATACACAAGAGAAGTCTGTATATTATGTTAGTTGATTAGACTAGCGAACTACAATGCTTCGTATTTCATATTTGGTGTCGAAAATCTGTGAACGTATTGTGTAAGGTCATGTTTACAACAACCTGCAGTAGATGACTTTGACCTCTCTAAAGGTCATTCGAATGAAGAAAGGTAATATAAATAGATGACCTTGACATCTCCAAATGTCCTTTGATTGAGGTATTATCAATACTAGCTAAGTGTAAGGGGCTTAACATGTCAAGGCTAGGTCAAAGGTCATAAGGTCAAAGGTGAATTCCCAGATTTCCACATCAGAGTATACAATATACAAAGCACTGAAGAAATACATTTATGGAGTTAATCAGGTTTAGTTTGATATTCTACTGTGAATCATGCACTGCTTTTCTGCTTGTTTAAGTGTTGATTTGCTTGTTTGGGGTTTAATGTCCTCCCAACACCCAGGCTCATACGAGGATGGGGCTAGTTCTCCCAACAGCCAGGCTCATATGAGGATGGGGCTAGTTCTCCCAACACCCAGGCTCATATGAGGATGGGGCTAGTTCTCCCAACACCCAGGGTCATATGAGGATGGGGC
>JAUMHH010230539.1:0-11700 GCA_032359455.1 Chlamys rubida
GACCTTTGTATAAAGTTTGACCAAAATCTGTCAAAGAATGAAGTTGCTAAGTGTTAACATTGAATCGGGACGGGACGCTACGGGACGGGAGCCGGACGCGACGGGACGGACATGGGTAACACTATATCCCCCCCCCCCCCCATTTTATGGCGGGGGCATACAAATGTTGCCACTGACTTAGATTTAAGCCGACAATACTTCCTCTGCCTAATTAGTTGCTATATGCTTTACATATTAAAATCTGGAATATTAAGCTGATCCGATCGATTGTCTCACTGTTTGACAAGTCATTGACACGCGAACACTAGAGATGTGCTATAATGAAATCTCCTACATGTATGACGGACTACACATACAGGCGTTAACAATATTATTTTTAATATCGTTCTTAATTCTTTAGACTAAGTAAGTTCATCAAATAACACTTTACTATGGCTAGTTAAGGGTAAAAACAAAAAGAATGTACGAGTAATCGTGCATGCCATTTAGAAATATATCACAGTTAGGCGCAGTGTATTAAATTTGAGAAAAGATCTTGGGTGCAAACAACCAACTCAAACAACTGGATTGTGTATAGTGTTAACGACGTCATGTGTATTGAATCGTATACGATTCATTTTGTTTCTTAAGACTTGTGTTGGCTATGAGTAGGAAACATATTAAATCTTCAATGTGTATAATAAATCGGTTGAGCAGAGCTTTATTGTTCTCGTATCTACAGTCAGCTACATGTAAATGCGATTATCTTGCTCACCTGTGAATTAATTATATTGTTCGTTCGATTAGACGTAGGTCCAATATCAGAAACATGTATCGCAGTCCGGATTAGTCTGAGCGACAAGTCAGTATATAGAAATGATTCTCTATTAATGCAGACGTTACTGTATCTAATTTAAAAGGAAAAACCGTCTAATTCTGTTTATGAATAAGACGATACTCAGTGTTATGTGTATTCTCTAGGTTCTGGCCTTTACAATGACGGAAAACCGGGATAATGGTCTGGTGAATGACATGCCTACCCAGGATTATACCGCGGCGGGTTTAAATGTCTCGCCCCATAATGATGAGAACACCAGGGTAGACACCGACAACGGGGAGAAGTCAAACCATGCGGTAGTACAACCAGAAACACCGAACAGTCCTGTCAAATCAAGCCGTAATGGCAGTGGGAACCATGAAAAAATATCCGAGTCAGGAGTTGATAACAATCTAGGTGGTGGCAGCCAAGACGTAGTCAACACCAGCACAACTAGGGACGATCCTAGTCAATCGGAGGACGTTCAAAACAAAAAGGTAAACAACAGCTTCCAAGGCAGTCAAGGACCAGGTTCTGAAAGTAGGGAGGAGGAGGTTGTATCTGCCTCGATTTCAAAGAAGGACGTCGGTGATGAGTCGCTGACACATTCAGGAGACATTGGTGGTAACAAAGAGAACCAATCCGAACTGCCAGTTAAGAATTTAATGCCAGATGATAACACTAAAGACACAATTAAATCAGTTGATGAAAGAGGGAATAATGGTGACAGTGGTGTAGGGCTTGACCAGAAAACTAAAGAAGGAAGTGATCACGATTATTCGGACTCTTTCGAGGATCATTCAAAATCTGAACATTCGGAACCTTCTTTCCCAACATACAATAGCGAAAAAGAGGACAGTCAGGAAAACAAAGTGATAAATGATAACCAAAACGGGACAAGTGGAAAGGATACTACTCTGAAATTAGATTTACGAGATGATGTTGAATTAGAGCCAGAATTTACATCATCGCCACGTGTTCAGATATCAGAGACTGCCGGTCAGCCTAAATTAAACAAAGTTGACGAACACACTGATCAGTCGGCAGCCAACAGGGAAGCAACTGACGCAAGGCCGTCTAGTCGTGCGTCCGTAGTTTCTGACGACGAAAATAGCCCTAACTCGGACAAAACATTGACAGAAGGTTCGTGGCCTTCTTATGAACAAAAGGAAGACGGTAAAAGTGGAGCGGAGATCATCCCAGAAGACGTTGTACAAAACAAAGGTAATCACGACAGTCAATTTAACGACGTCGCAAAGGAACAAATTACTGTTGCTAATCAAGATAATATAAAAGAAGAAAAGCATGTGAGTTTTTCTGATGATCCAAAAGTGAAAAGTAAAAGTTCTCGGTCGCCTGAAACGTCTGTGAAAGATTCATCTAAGGAGTCAGATTCCGTTACTGAGGATAAAAAAGAGGAAAGTACGCCAAGGGGAGGCGACGATACGCTGGATGATATAGAGGCTCTTACTACAATATCAGAGGTTAATCCTGTAGATATTGAAACTATCCAAAAACCTAATGATCAGGAACCAATAGCGAAAATAAATCTTACTAAAACTGAACTTGAAAAATCAGAAATGGCGGATGACATAGCACGCGCTGACGATATACCTAAACATGAAGTAGGAAATGATACTGATCATGAAACAGAGGAATTGACTTCTGAGGAGTTGCCTCGACCACAGGAAAAACAGGAGGAAGAACATGAACAAGATTCTAACGAGATAGGGGAAAGTCAACTAGGTAATACATCCCCCCCTGAATCCACAGGTCAACAAGAACGCCATCCGGATAATGTTGTGTCTAGTTCTTCTGACAGAAAAGAAGTTGAACACGACACAAAAGAAATCCATCAAACAGCCGAGGAAACAACTCCGAAAGAGGACAATCCTGACTCGCAACAAAAGCGCGAAAAACACACTGAGATGGAAGACGAAATAAACGAAGATAAAGATATTGCAGTTCAACAACAGCAGCAGCAACAAAAACAACAGCAACAGCAGCAGCAGCAGCAGCAGCAGCTACAACAACAACAAAATCAACAACAACAACAGCAACTGCAGCAGCAGCAGCAGCAGCTACAACAACAACAAAATCAACAACAACAACAGCAACTGCAGCAGCAGCAACAACAACAACAACAACAACAACAAAATCAACAACAACAGCAACTGCAGCAGCAGCAGCAGCAGCAACAACAACAACAACAACAACAACAACAACAACAGAGTTCAGATAATTCTGATACAAACATTAGGAACAATGATGTCTTGAAACCTTCCACCGAAGAACAACAACTTTCAGTCGACGATAAACATCAAGAGAAAGATTACTTTGAGAATACCCGAAATCAAGAAACTGAAAAATCTAACCATCCTAATCACGAATCCGAAAGAAGCTTAATGGCAGATGAAAGGGAGCTTAGTGATCGCGAGGAAAATTCGCAGCAGACAACAGATACTGAAAAGGAACAAACTAAGCCTCAAACAGAATCACAAGAACCAGTTAAACAGGAACAAGAACCAGAACCGGAAGTTGAGCCGGAACCGGAACCAGAGCCAGAGCCGGAGCCGGTGAGAATTACCCGTAATATAGATATAGACAACGCGGTTGACACAGTAAACAATGTAGAAACTAGTGTTCAGGACCTACTAGGTGATATGAAAGAACTGATGGACAATTATCATCACAAGTTAAAAACACAACCTCTGGCAGAATTCGTACAGGACCTGGACAAATTCCGTGGGGATTTTAAATCCATGCACGATGCTTACCAAAAATGTGATACTATGTTCATACATTTAAATAAAACGCTTAAGGAATTACGAGTTTTAGGGGATGACTTCAACTCTCTAATGGACCAAAAGTTTCGGGAGGAGGAACTTTCGACATGGACAGTAGAGGTCGAAGATGACGGTAAGAAATTTATCTTTGATTTTATTATCTATATTTGTTGCTTTTAAAGATATTGTAAATGTTTTGAAGTCAATCTATTTCAACAGTTTATTTACAATCAATGTAACAGATGTTTTCTTCTCTATAGTAGTTTTTTAGCATCAAATTGTATTAACATGGTTTACGGCTCTGTCAGGTATTGTTCAAAGTCCAATCATCACTTTAAAATGCATTGCTAGGAAACACAGACTGTATGGGCATACTTTCTTTGATTCAGATCTGGGTGCTTATTTTCTCAAATATAGCCTTAAGTCTAACTTTCACTCGCACAAATTCCATCTACCCGTCTTCTTCAATATTTTAAATTAAAACAAGATATCAAGCTGGTCATACTTAATAAACTGGATCCTAGTTGTTACTATAGGTATTCAAAAACATAATATATACAGTCGCATTGTTAGCTTAACAGTTTTAATATGTCATTGTATCTTGCTGTACATTTCCAATACTTACATTTTCTATGCTAAGCTTATGGTTTGAGAGTATTTATCAATTTTATGAAATGTTTACATAAGCTATCGAACAATACGACTCCTTATTTAATGCGACAAACATTATGCCCATAACGACTAACTAACAAACAAACAAATCTAAGCTTCATTTGTCTCTACGCCTGCCAAGAGCCTTTGGAATGCATTAACATTGGTGATCGATCAGTGTATAAATGAAGTATCCAAAACACCTGTTGTCGCAATGTAAACAAACAAAAGTCAATATTTTTCACTAAGACCAGCTTACTGTTATCAATGTTCATTTTGAAACGTATTCACTTCTATTTACTCATGAAATCAAATATACCGTTGACTCTCCTACTTTGAGAGTCATTAATTTCTACCGCCGCAGTGATCCTCTAAACAGCGCTGACGTGCTGGGATTACATTGTCAAAGCGTTCTTCTCTTTCCTATCTATTTTGGCATGTTATTTAGAGGAAACCATCGATTTGTTGGATCGACACCCCAATGCCAACTGTCAGTTTGTATCAAAGGCAAGAGTGGGAGGTCTTTTATTCCCTTTGATGATTTTCCCGAATACTTAACGAAGGCCATTTTGGAGGAGGTCAGAGTTAAGAAGGACAACGTGATTCTGCGTAATTTGTGATGTGAATAGCCACGAAAAAATAATCTTACGAGACAGTCAAATTGAAGGTGATATGTGAAAACATTGTTAACATCGAAATCAAATATAGTCTTATTGTCTGAAATAGTAATAGTTTCTTTTTATTATTCTACTCTACTGTATAATAACAGTTCAATAAAAAAGAATAGGCCAATTATAGGGTTTCAGTGTACAGCCTATATCACATGTTGCAACGAAATCATTTGTCCAATAATGTCTGTTAAGGATGAGCTAAATCGCTTCAACAGAGACCTATTACACATGCATGTTCACTTTGATGGGATTAATGTACCCGGTATTTTACTTCAATAAGTTAAACTACTTAGGTAATTGCTCGGGGAGAATATGACATATATAGTAACCAAGTAATCAATCAATAACCCCCTTCAAATTGTTACGTTACCATGGCAGCCTTTGCCTGTGATATAGTTATAAACAAATCTCATCAAACTTGTCTTTAACGATAAAGGCTTCTCTGGAGCTAGTTATCTAAAAATAGTTTTGTAAGGTTAGATCGATAAATACGTTGTAAAATATATGGCAAGACGTACATGCCAGAAGTCCCATTTAGCCCTCAGTAACGTGATAGTGTATACACGATTGTCTTGTCAATGTACATTCTGGACATTGATATCAACAATACGGTCACCATGGACCGATATATTTTGTTTCTCCGTGCTGTTATGAGGTAGTGGGGTTCGTTCTATTTGACATATCAAGGACAAGATAACGACTGATAATTATAGTCCAATCTGGCAATCGATATGATCACCAAGCCTATCGATCTTGATGGCATTCTATTTATACTCACGAGAAAAAAGCCGTTTATTAGAAACACATATCCTTGATTGCCGTATTGTATTACAGGTTATATATAATTTATATTAAATGTAGTGTGTACTAAGAAATATGGGTAGTATTGTCTATTGGGATTCAGTAAAGGCAAAATATTTATAAGACTACCAGGTGTGAATACTTTAGTATTAAAATAATGGTTTTTATCAGACAGGCATCACACACAATGATAGATCCCTTAAATCATAGATTATTCATACACATGCAAAACTGTGCTAGCTTAACACCTTAGGAAATTGAATTGACAGTACTATTTGGACAGAACGTTATATGTGCTTTCTAAATTGTTCAACATATAACAAGTATAGCCATTACATAATTTTACTTCAGAATTTTTAATTTGAATTTGAAAAGTGCTATTTCCACAAAAGTTCATAATTATTAAGGTAACTAGGTATCTGTACGAGCATATTGTTAATGAAGACCAACCCTGATAAGTTCAAAGTTAGGATCAATCAGAATAAAAGATACGTATAACCCAAGTGTTCAATTAACGAAGCTATTTATATATCTGTATGGGGTGAAATGTTAAGTAGTTTGTAATGTCGCAATCAGGTTTACACGCTTCAGTGATTAACGGCTTATGAAAGTCAATAGAACTTCAATATCCATTGAACAGACATATTATAGACGTCCGTACTCCTTTATCGCCTATGTCGTTATGGGATTTGTTATTCAGTTAGACAAACACAGATTACATTATATCGATTAATAACTAAGCTTAAGAACGAATAAATGGTATAGCATTTAATAGATTGTTATAATTAAAATATCATCTTATATAATTATTCATGTCAACATTTAAAAAAATGTTAAACTAGCATAATACGTAAGATTGAATATAGCATTATTTTGAAACAACAGCCATATGATGTGTGTTATCTTGTGTGAGTGTTTCTAATTTGGATAGGTTAGATCTGATCAAAATTGAATTCCATCAAGCTAATATTGCCAGACTGCATGGGGTGTCATATCAATAAAATGGAACTGTTTGGCAATCAGGCGATCAAATAAATCCACCCGCTATGACCTGAAATTTCAAGAGGATATCAATGCACGAGGAAGTTTTTTGGTCCAGTTCAACACAACGTTTTAATGAGTAATTATGGTGGTTTTGAATGGACAGTTTTGTAGGTATTGAAGGGAGGTGTCGCCGAGTGTAAAAACCGAATCAATGCAAAATTGTGAAGTCTAATCACAAAGGTGTCCTTGCCTTCCGTTCATTTGTTAAGTTTCTATCATTTTCTACCTATTGTTTAACTAAGAAAATGATTTTTTTCCCCTTGGTTATTAATGAATTGAAGCGGAACTTTTCTTATTTCCCTACCTCACGAATAAAGGAAACTACAAAGCAATTTGTGCAATTTCAAATCTAATATAAAATAAAAATAGAAAACAAATCGAAGCGTGAATGAGCGAAAATACCAAAACATAATATTTGGAAATGTACTTAGCTAATTTATCAAAATAAATTTACTTCAGCCACTTGTCGCACTTCTAACATTCTAAATAATAGGAGTATATGTCTACATACAATTGATGTTCTGGTGAGATAATGCTATCCTTAGGCTATGTATGTGTATTGTCTATTGTAGTTATTCAGCTTCTTATAATAGTACATGTGTACATAGTACAAAGTGTAGATTGTTGACACCAAATAATGTCGAACAACACTGTGATATAACAACCAGTAACAACTTCCAATCAATATAAGTACGCACGTAATAGCTGTAATTTAAAATCTGTGCATATCTAACGATCTTTATGTGCCTCAATTTCTGTATTTCAGTCACAGGTTTAGAAACTTGAACACTCTTATCGAGTAAATTGTGCATAGATTTATCGATGTTTAAGTGTGTTTACATATCACTACAGGTAGTCAGCCTTGGTTTACAAGTTGTATGTGTTCACTAATTAAATCTACCGAAACATACATGGTATATGCACATTCAAAGCTATACTCATCAAATATAAATATAATGCCGAATCAGAGGGTCGTATTCCTTCTTTAAACTCATAATTATACACCTGACAGAAGCATATCATACTACATTAAAAGTAAAGTCAATGTGTAATTGAATCTGGGCATGTTTGACTTAAATGCATGAGTAGTCAAATAGATTCGTGTATAGTAAAACAAGTTAAAGTGAGTTCAAGTATATACACGTAAAACTAATTTAAGACTGTCCGATTTATATGTAAAACATACGTAAGAAACAACTAAAATTAGCCCGATATCGAGTATATTTGGTCACAGTGTTTCTAATTAGGCACGATTTTATTGGATAATAAAAGGACTAATTATTGCTAGAAGAAACAAGATGTTTTAATTAAATGTGATTTTCAGCATACGAAACGTTTATCCCATTTGTCACATAGAACAGAAAATTACCAGCCAAAGAATATAACTCAAATGTTTGAACCTGTAAATGCAAAACATTGACATGTATAACATTAATATTCAATTCATTTGGTATGTCTCGTCCATATTTAGACTGATTCTTTATCTAAAGCCATACAAGCGTAACATTCTTTGTATTAACACTGAAACATAAAAGAATTCTCGGTCATTACATAATATCAGTGCTGTGAACTGGACCAAATAGCTTAGGTAACATGGTATCAATCTTATATCATAAACCATATATCACCAAAAACCTCATTTGTGATTTTGACGGAAAATAAGGAATGACAGAAGACGTGTTCCTTTTCCCGGAAATATGTACGAATGAAGGAAAACCGTAGATAACAGTTGTTTCGGAAAATAAGAAAATAAAATTCATGTATTTCTAAATGTTTTCAGCAGTCTATGATTACTTTCCTTAGTTTCTTAATAACCAATTACTATTTGACGTTTACGTATGTGTATTATGTTTGGATCACAAATTTATGTTTAGTAAGTAGCTATACCTTTCACGTCATACTAAGTAGTATTGCAGCATCGGATTGAACAATTCATTGTAATTCAAAGCCAATCTAGAAATAAGTGTTTCTGTATTTGTAGAAAAAGAACGAATAAAAGCTGAACGAGTGGCCGCCACAAAGACAGCAATAGCGAAGGCAGCAGACGCGCGAGCGTTTGTAGCAAAGGCGGCAATTGCTGTGTCTGAATCAAACTTGATTGCCGGAGAGTGTGAAGCAGACGCCGCCGATGCCGCATCAACAGCTGCGCGAGCACTGGAACTAGCACAGAACGCAAGAAAGGAAATCGAAGACGCTGTACTAGCTGCAGAGGAAAAGAGCAAATCGGAGGAGATAGCTCGTGAAAGGGCGGCAGAGAGAGCAAGGAAAAAGGCGGAGGAGGAGAAAAAGAAACAGATCGAGGAAGACAAGCGAATAGCAGTAGAGGCCAAGAGGAAAGGGACGTCATTTGCCGACGAAAAGAAGCGTACACTTAATGAAAAAGCTCACAAAGAAGCTGAGCGACGCAATCCAAAGAACTGGCGTCGGCTTGTGTAAGGAAATTACTAGCATTTCTCTTTAACATTAACACAACATATTCTGCAAGAATGGCGTGTTGCTATAGCGGCGTTTTAGTCTTTTCAAATATTTTGTTAATAGTAATTTGGACATCAAGGATATGATTAAGATAACAATAATTCTACTATTCAAAATATCTCTGTAAGGTTAAATTATAAGATGTAAATGTGTTTAATTGTCATTGCTCTGATAATATGTACGTGTAACATTATATTGTACTAAACACATTTTACTTACAAACACACATACATAAACACATAGAGTGTCATTAAGCGGTCCTATTCATTTACCACAGATATAGTGCTGATGGCGGAGACTTTGACCCTGGCGTTGGTTGTATCGTTCGGGCTATTGACAACTGTCTGGACCGGGACGATGTTAACGTGGTCAGAGTGGATCAGATGTCGGGAGTTTTAACACTTGTGGATAATGAGGAGCTCATTAGTAACATCATAAAGATTACACCAACAGACGCTGAACGGAGATTTACGGTATTGGAAAAAAACAACAGTCATAGTTAAATCATTAAAAAGTTCAATAACATATTATGTTTTAAATATAAGTACTTCTATGGTTATATAAATATATATCGAGAGATCATTTCAGTAAATATATATTGAAGTTATGATTTCTTGTATACTCAACATTTGAAAAAAAGTAGTTCATGTAAGCATATTTAAATAAAAGGGAAATACATAAGTTTTAATTAATTGGTCAACATTATATTGTTGACATTGTGTATTGCAAATGGTTATTGCACTCTATAATTACAATTGTGACAGCGACACAGAAACTGTTAACTTCATTAAGCAAATTAACGAAAAATTGAAATAATAACGAAAACAGAATACGAAACAGAAAAATATTTTTTTATTTCAAACTTTCTTCACATTTTAAAAAGTATATCATTGACATTTTCCTATAAAAGTTTGAGGAGCCGTTGGCGTTAGCCATTCCACACTGTCTACCCAGGGCCGTGACGGGCAGAGAAGTCGTAGTAAAGACACGTGCTAATGGGAAATGGGTGGAACTACCTACTAAAGACGCCGTTTTTGAGGACATTAAGGTGAAGAGATTACTACTTTTAAATACAAAGTTGCATTTTGAAATGAAATATATAATATGTCATACATGTATGATACCAAATCAAACAGCTGAATCGCATAAAAGGATTGGTCTAAATATGTACATTATATAAGGTGAAAGCGTTGGAAAAACTGAAGTAAATGACACTAATTTAATGAAAATTGCACTGGTTACCAAAATTATCTACATGTATATTAAAAATGTTATTATGTATTTGTTTTTATTTTTTTATTAATGTAGCTATAAATATATTGCTTTTTTCAGGAGATGCGTTTTGGAGAAGCTCAGACTCGACGATTTGGTGTCTTTGCGGTGGTCCTGAGGCTAAAGAAGGATACACTCACATTTGTCCGTAAAGGAAACAAAGTGCACACGGCTGTCGATGCGCGAGTGTCTTTTACGAGCCCCCCTGGCATGTTCAAGACCAACACTAATGTTACTGTGGAGGTACATATCGAGCTTCCACATCTATTTCATTATGAATGTTATTTTCATGTTAAACTATTGAACTATTACATTTATTGTCTTTAAAATTGATACTTCTGAGAGGTCAAATATGTGTCTCCTCAATAGCTGGGCTATTTTGTTTTTGTTTTTTGGGTATTTTTTTGTATCGGCTTACGTTTTTAAAACTTATATTCGTGTGTATAGCTTTATGATTTATTTTTCTTAAGTTTTAGAGTCTGATTGTTACCTGTTGCCTGCTTTTCGAAGCAGATTTGTGTTTTATTGGAGTCTTTCATGTCGAGATTGCGTTCCGGTATTGTCAATGGCTGTTAATGCTTGGCTGTATATTGTCTGATTTAACTTTACGAATACAAAAAATAAATCTGTTCTTAATGTCATGATATTTATGTGATCTATATAATATAAAATATTGTTTTAGGTTCAACAAATTGACCAGACGGCGATCACAGACCTTAAGCACAAACGCCCAGTGGAATGTGCCAACCTCATGGCGTGTAGTCCTATTATGAAGTTCAGCATCCAGAACAAGAAATTCAACAAGACCCTCACCATGACACTACCCATACCCCAAAACCCTACCCGACCCAAGAGGCCTAGTACAGCAGTTGCGTCCAAGCCGAAGGAGGACAAATCTGAACAACGCCCTGTAACGGCCCGACCACTTGTCTCATTCAATGCAAATAAGGAAGGTAGGGTAGAGTTTGCAAAGTCTTCACTGTAATATTATCTGATTACGCTATGTGTACGTATCGTGGCAAGCTGTAATAACAACGTTTGGTAAAGGCATCCTCGACATCCAGGGGTTTCGCTCACTTTTGCTCTCTGCACCCCTGGAATAAGTTATAGCAAAACTGAAAGCACGAAGATAGCTGTTTGATTGGTCTCGGATAAAAAAAACCCTGACCAATCGCTAGGCTGATACCTGTCCTTTGGAGATTAC
>JAUMHH010230550.1:0-11700 GCA_032359455.1 Chlamys rubida
CTCAGGGTGGCCATATATTGCATAGTTTGTTTTTGGTGACAAGGTCCACCACATACGGGTCCTTGGTGTTGTGTTCTATAGTGCTGAACATAACTTGAGTTGCTGGCTTGCATGAAGTCTTCCCCCACCATAATAAATTGGGTTGTTGATTTCTTTTATCCTCTTTCGCAGTTCACCCATGTCGGTCTTGTTAATTTCCTCTATCTGGTCACATACTGCCTGCCTGGTTTCCTCCTTCCTTCGTACAGAGAATACACACTGGACACATATGTATACTTTGTGCATTCGAGTCATATTCGCCACGCTAGTCCCCGGCACCATTGTGTCCTAAGATCAAAGTCAAGGTTTCCCTTGCATGATGGAGTATGAGTCGTATGTTGACGTACAGCATCATTCCACATACATGTATCTCGCACCCTCCAAATGTTTTCGTCTGTTGATCTTGTATTCCTCACTCTGCCTGTAAAGAGAAAGAGACATACTTGAATAATAAACATGAAATGTACATGTTAATGTATGTGTAATGACTTTCAATTACATGTATCTACATTTGTGTCTTATATTTCAGGTTTCTTTTTACTTACCTCAGTGATTCATCATAGGCCACCGGTGAAGGACGGAGCAGCCTGTGAAAAGATGTCCGATGTACAGGTGAGGACTTTGGGGCTTTCACAACCTGGTCACGTAATTTACTTGTTAACCGTACTGTTGGGACTTGGTCCATGTCAGAATGAGTCCATCTCTCAATGTTCTCTCCTTTTTTGCAGTACGACTGCTTTCCTTTCTTAAACCTTTATTTTATATTTCATCGACTCATCAGTTTTCGTTAAATATCAACTGTTTTTAGAATATTTAAAACTGTTTATTGAAATTATTCGATGACGTCACCATATACACAGTGATGGAGAGTTTAATAGGTTATTCAGTGCTTATCACCTGATCACATCTAAGGCAGTAAAACTAACTTGTAATGAAAATCCCTTGTCTGATTGTTAGCTAAGGAACTGTCAGCTACTCACCCACAGCGATGTTACAGTGCATTATTCAGTAACTGCATGGCATACTTATATCCACTAGCTGTTTTAAAAGCAAAGATGTGATATCATGCCTCCATTCATGAAACCAATATCGCATTTTGTATAGGACTCGATGGTATCCAGGATACATCAGGATACTGATGATACTAGAATTGGTTACTGGTAACTATCAGTTTATACAGGTCCTTTTACTGAATGATTCAAGGGAAGTAACTGTTAAATTATAGAGGGAATCTGCACTCGTCCATGTGTGTTAAACATGTAGTGGTGACATTCCTATTATCTGTCTATAGCACGTAACTCTGGGTATATATCATAGTGTTTACCATGTATGTTTATACACGTCTATGTAGTGGTCACATTCCTATTATCTGTCTATAGCACGTTACTCTGGGTACAGGTAATCGGGAACCGAATGCCTACAAT
The DNA here is from genome assembly GCA_032359455.1 of Chlamys rubida. NCBI lineage: Eukaryota > Metazoa > Mollusca > Bivalvia > Pectinida > Pectinidae > Chlamys > Chlamys rubida. The sequence goes on from JAUMHH010230550.1 coordinate 1,464, forward strand.
AATGTGTACTACATAACCTCTGTTGAGTCTATGTTTAAAATACAGTACATTTCATGGATAACTACATCATAGTGTTTACCATGTTTATGATGAAAATGAAGGTTTCTTCGATAGACCATCTATGACTCATCTTATATCGGGACATGCTCTATTTAGATCATCTCTTAAATAAAGGTAACCCATCGTGTTATACAGTTAAAACGATCTTATGATTATGTAATTATCTTGCTAATATCGTTTGTGTAAAATATACTACCGGGAAAAGAAACGCATTTCTATAAAAACAAAATCAAAAGTTATCACCTATGTTTAAATCCTTAGGTTATGGGTAGTGTTGATTAAGCAACTTTGCACTTAACGTCGCAATAGCGTGACTCATTCTTCCTAATCGCATGAGTGTGCTGAGTAACATTGCAAACGACGTTGAAATCTAAGACAAAAGAAAGTGTTACAGTGCTAAATAATAATATAATAATATACAACATTTTATATAGCGTCCTATCTAGCTAGAATAAGTCACTTTAAAGCGCTTTACAGTACATAGATATACAATTTATACAATCAATACAATGTTTGAGGAATTCGCAGGAGCTGCCTTATAAGGCGCTAACTACTAGTCATATGTCACCTAGTTAATATCTCCCTATGTGTGTGTGCCTACGTGTTTTATGGAGATGTATTGAGTTTGTAGTGGGATCGTGCTTCCAACGGTTTCATTTATAATGCCACCTCACTTGAATGCTACAGCACAGATTCCGCAACATCCACCCCAGATAATTTTTAACTCCACTTGGGTTGTTAAAGTTATGTGGGCAGGAGCAAAACACTTTCTCTGAATATTCCATGCGTACGACGACTTCGGGGATCGAACCCCGGCCGCCTGCGTGGAAGGCCGAAGTGTTAACCACACGACCAATCCGCCCTGAGAGTGTGTCGAAAGCTGCATATATGTCTGTAGTGATTCAAATGGTTGGTCTTCTAATCAATATATATTGCAATTACTCTCCTATTCCTTCGACGGTGTGGCGGTGTTGAAGTTGTCTACGTCCGGGATGAAAGAATAAAACTACTAAAAAACTCAAAGAAAGTGTATGCGGTTCTGATGAATTAATTTCCACATTTATGACATCGTGTAACGCATCATTATTTCTTATCAAATACTTAAACCTTACACTAACAGCTCACATAACTACACGGATATAATATAAGGATCAATGTGTACTTCCCATACTAATGTACACAAATAATAAATCCAATAGCAAATAAACGTATAATTAGTCCCAAATACAGCTGTTTTCCCCTATCTCGCTCCAAATGCCTTAAATACGGACACGAACTTAATTCTTCGTCGACTCCTAACTCACTCTTGAATCTTTCTGGTTGAACATCATGCGCTCCTCATTCTCCCTGAATTACCTTCATCTGTTTCTCACGGATCCTAAAACACTCCATACTCTCTCTAATTAGCCTACATCCGCCCTTTGCACTCCTTATTTTCTATGAATGACCATATTAGAATGATAATTATCGCGTGTTAATACCAATTCGGACAATGACGTAACAAGTAAAACATCGAACTCACAGCAAAATACAAAACGCTTACCCATATCTTCACTTAATCTATTATCTAAATTTCAAATAAAAACTACAGACTGCATTCACAATACACAAGCTAAAGCCATGCGATGCATGTATAATTTTTGTAAAAAATATTGTATCCATAGTAGGTTTTTTCTTTAAAAGTTTTCGTTTTATTTATTTACTTTTTTTTATATATCTTTCATATATTTATTTATATTTTATTTGGTTTCATTTTTTTTGCATTATCTTTACATTTTCAAATCTTCCGAAAGACGGAATTCTAGCTGTTGATTAAAACCGTGATATAATTTAAATGAATGTATTCATCCCTGTGGTCTCCATCTGAGTTGAATCTACATTGGAAACAAAGACTAAACAGCATAGGTAATTTTAGATATCAACAAACATAAGTCAGAGGAATTAACTCCTAATTCGATCCCTCACTTACTTACATGTATGTGTAGGATTTGTGTGTGTACTTTTAAAGTCTATTCGAAGGTCACTTTCCGATCTTTGTCCTAAATCAGTTATTATTATGCATTTGCATGGATTCTCGTTTCAATAAATGTATTTGGTGGAGTGTTCACCATAAAAAAAAAAATATTCATTCGGTTTCTAAATATGGTATGTATGAATCATTTATTGAATATTCTGATACGAAACATATATATATTCACTACTACCGCTGTTTATAGATGAATAAAAGGATTTCAAACATACCGTATTTGTTTATAATGTTAATGAAGCAAAAACAACAAAAAACAAGAAAAGAAAGGGTAAATTATGTTTTTATAGACGGTTATTTCTTTCGCACATGTGTGCGCACGATGAACGAACGTTGTGCGATAGCAATCGTGGTTGGTGTAAATTGAGGAATATCTTAACAAAATATACGATTTCGTGTTTAAACCTTTATGCTTGGTTCTTATAAGAATGATACCATATTTTAGCTAGATCTACAAGCTTATCTTTTTCTGAAATTTAAAAATCACGGGTGTGTTCGGGATTTGTTTAACTACCCGAATTTACACGTGTAAAATATTAACACACATGGTCACGGTCTCATATACAGGTCTCATATACAGCTAAATTATAAACATATAAAATGCGATTAAGAAATATTTAACGTCCGATTGCGTTTTCATGACAGTCATACGGTATCTGCTCTTTGTGTCAGGCACTGATAAAGGGAAAACTCAGGTCACTCAGCAAAATGCTGTTTACCTGTTCTGTTACCTGGGAGCAAGACCCATTCTTGAGAGTCAAACGGTCACTGTAAAACTGTGTAAAACGCATTGTAAAGTTGAACATTATCTAAATTATAGTGAAAAGAAGTTTGATATATACAGTTTACCTTATTTCATACGATCCTTCCGGATTTGTTTTCATTCCGTAATATTAATCAACTAATCGTACCAAATCGCACATTAATGCGGAAAGTAGCGCACAATGGGGCGAACGATTGTCAGATCGCACAGTTATACGCACCAGGAGCGGACGATATGCGCACGACGTATGTACGATGTGCGCACGCTATCTTTGGTGCGTTGTGCGGTCACACAACTGTACATCCGACTCATGGAAAAAACAAACGTATTCTTATGTTTTGATTTATTTAGCTTTAAACGATCATCTTAAAACAAACTAAAATGAAAACATTTTATGCAAATTTGTTTACCAAGAGTAGACGTTGGCATAGTGCACTTTTAAGGAATTTGATTCAAGTCATAACATATATTTATACCTATATCATATTTTCGCTATCTCGTGTTGTTGTTCGTTAACAAAATATATATAAAGAGAGAGATAATTTAGCTTGATTTTTTTTTCTCAAACCGATGTACCTATGCTCAAAATACTTTTGCGTACCGGTTCGTATCTAGATCTCATATTCAGAAAAATACCTCACATGTGCAATCAACTGGTGTGTGTGTGTGTATGTGGGGAGTATAGTATAACAACAGTATGATCCTTGCGGACAAATAAATAATATAAAAAGAAAAACATCTCAACTTTTCATTGGCGCTCTCATATTATCAATGGGGGATTCTTTTGGCTGTCTGACTGTTTATTTGAAGGAGAAATTATGACATAATAAACTATGACGTCACATAATAGTACGCTATAGAGACGTCCGCTATATGCGTACATGTACCCGCCATAGCGATATCACAGCAATAGGAATACATAATTATAGTCTTAAGGTAAAGATTATTACATGTTTAGGATTTAGTATAACTCTAGTACTATAAGTACTATAATGTATATATCAATTATTATTTAATTTACTGTAGAAACAAAACTTGCCCTACGTGGGGGGAGCTCGGGACCATTACATTACCTATCCGAAACGCTACCGATGTCACTACATCAGATCAATTGTGTTGGTGTAAATGTACAGATATAACTCTTCTGTAGACAAAGGAAACACGATGAAAAATAACTGATAGGAACTCGCTTACATACAACATTTAATATGCAGAAGTACTCTTTACCTTAAGCTATACGTGAATTAAGAACATTATAAAACATTTATTAAACAGTATTGTTCAAATGGGGTCTAAGAAGTCTGATGAATTCAGCTTCCTTAGCCTCACGTTTGAATGCGTCTGCATTGTTCATTTGATAAATAGGAAATATTTTAAATTTGTCATCAGCACAAACGTGTATGTTTCGCTAAAACTCTTAAGCTGTCTGTTCGTATTTGCTGTCTATGTACAGTCATTCTTGTTCGTAGCTTACCGCCCGTTTGACCGATATAAAATTCAGAACGACACTAAGGAATACTGTTTTATGGTTAAGACTAGTCTCGTTCAAACAACAAGACAACAAGAGTCTGGGTTGAACGAGACTAGGTGAAGACAGGTTATTGATTTTCTATCGGGAACAGTAAGACGACCACATAGGGCAAATTTTACATTGTCTGCCAACCGAGCTGGATAAAAACAATAAGTTGTTATGTACGTGATAATGTTCTTCCATGTGCGACGTAGAATCACACTTTGTTTGACAGCCTTGCGATATGACATTATACAACACAACCTTTAACACACGGTCCCACCTGTCGACGCGAAATCACCTTAATATCACACTTAGTAATATCACATATCCCAAAGAGATCATTATGGCAATCATAAATAAATAAACGATTTATGTTTCATAACAAATAGGAAACAAAAAGTATCAATAAATGGCGAAGTATCGAAATGGATGGATGTTAGCAGTGGAATCCCTCAGAGCAGTGTCCGTGGCCCGTCATTATTTGTAATATATATCAACGACTTGCCAGAAACATTAAAAGCATCAACATTCTTATTTGCGGATGACACAAAAATGTAGAATCACAGTAAAAATATGAACCTGCAAGAAGACCTGGACCAGATCCAAATATGGTCAGATACTTGGATGTTGAAATTTCACCCGGAAAAATGCAAAGTACTTTCATTAGGAAAAAATGGTAATACCGCGCCGCTTTATTTACGCCAATACACCAATGAAGGGAGGATAAAAGTCATTTTGGAAAACGTTAGCAAAGAAAAGGATCTCGGAGTAATCACAGATAACAAACTTAAATTTAATGATCATATACACGAATTGGTAAACAAAGCAAACAGGATTATGGGAACAATTAGAAGAACGTATACATATTTAGACGCATCGACATTTTGTCTGCTGTATAAAGCACTCGTGAGACCACATCTGGATACGGAGCTAGCATATGGAATCCATATCTACAAAAGGACATTAACGAAATGTAAAGTGTACAAAGGAGAGCCACAAAACAGACACCAGGAATGAAAGACCTATCAAGACAGTTTAAGGATTTTAAAATTACCAACTTCAAAAACATAGAAGATTACAAGGAGATATGATACAGGTTTATAAACTAAAACATGGTTACTATGGCACTTCTGTAACAGAAGGCTTTTTAAATATAAACGAAAACAAACGAACAAGAGGTCATAGTCTTCAACTTGAAAAAAGGAATGTCTAAATTGAATTTAAGAAAGTATTCCTTATAGAAAGAGTGGTCAACCATTGGAATTCCCTGCCAAATCACGTCGTCACATCACCAACAATAAACATGTTTGAAGCTCGGCTGGTTCAGCATTGTGGAGTCTGGAGACTAGAAATGTTACTAACAAAACAATATATAAACTCAAAAAACGTTAATGGTGAGATATTTACTGAACAAAATGAAATCCTGAAAGAAATAGAAGCATTCTACACAAAACTTTACAGTGAACAGTCTGAGGGTATAGAAGATGTTGATCTAGACAACTTACTTAACGAATTTGATTTTAATAGATTAACAGAGAATCAAAATGAAACAATAGAAGAAGAACTTGGCAAAGCTTTAAAAAAAATATGAAAAATTGAAAAGTTTGTAAACAGATGGCTTTCATGCAGATTTTAGATGTTTTTGGCCAGATCTTAAATATTTTGATATTAAGATAAATAAACCAGGGGTATACCAAAGGATCTTTTACCACAAATCAAAGGCTAGGTATTATAACATGTGTTCCAAAAGGAGAAAAACCAAGACAAATTAAAAAAAAAACTGGAGGCCTATTACATTATTAAATTCAATTTACAAATTAGTGCCAGCATGCATGGCTAACAGAATGAAAACAATTTTATAATTCAGATACCCAAACAGGGTTTTTTAAGAGGTGTATTGGAGAGAGTACTAGATAAATATATGACATAAAAGATTTTGAAAAGGCCTTCGACTCAGTATCATGGAAGTTTCTAGACAAAGTAGTTTTTTTTAAATTTTGGACCGAATATCAGACATTGGATCAATACACTATATAAAGACATTTCATCAGCTATATACAAAATGGTATGTTCTCAGAATTTTTCACTATAGAACCTGTTTCACCATATCTTTTTATACTTGTGGCAGACATATTGACAATTATGGTTAAAATCAATACAACAATTAAGGGTATCCAAGTAGGGAATAAAGAACACAAGCTCTCACAGTTTGCAAGACGACGCATCTCTTATTGTAAACGGTTGTAGGAAACCTTTCAATGAGACAATCAAAATGTTAGAATTATTTGCACAAATAGCAGGTCATAAGGTAAATAGTGACAAAACACAATTGATTTATGACTATACCGAATCCAGACAGAACTTTTATAAAAACATTGAATACTTTTTTTTTTGAATTTGTATGGCAAGGACCTGTTGATAAAGTGAAAGGAGCGCTCTAATTGAATAATACAACAAAGGAAGTTTAGAAAATGATAGTTATAGGGAATTTTACCGATAGCTTAAAATCTACTTGGGTAAGACTATTGGCATCAAGTGATAGGGAATGGAAAATATTTTTGAACATGAAATTATGTCCCATACAGCGTTTTTCAGAATTTGGTGAAGGATTCTTTGAAACCTTGAATATAACAAATTTATTTTGGAAAGAATTCCTTAATACTTGAATCAAAGTGTCAAAACTAAATAAAATAAGAACCAAAACTGACCTTCTTACCTCCCCTTTATGGTACAATCTAAACTTACAATGCATTTATTTTGAAGACTGGCATTAAAGAGGTATAAATACAGTAGTGGACATAATGAAAGGAAATGGAATATCCAAATTTAGAAGAATTCAAAGACATATTTTCTGTAACATTGAATAATTTCTTAAGTTACAACAGTTTGTGCATCCATTTAATTTGTGGTTAAAAAATGTAATAAATATCTGAATAACAATACTTTTGTTAGACCTAATTTACCATTCCAATTTTATTTCTAAATTTTATTTAAAAGTAAAAAAGGCAGTGGAGATTTTTATTATACGCTTACAGAGCAAAAATCCTATCTTCCAATATTTGAACTCTTTAAGACTGCCAAAGATACAAAACTACAATGGTTCCAGTATAAAATTCAAAATCAAATTCTACAAGGAAATGAATATTTGAAAAAGATTGGCAAAACAAATAATGACAAGTGTAACATATGCAAAAATAATGTAGAAGATTTAGAACATATGTTTTGGGAATGTAATGAAGCTCAGGTCATTTGGACCAACAAAACAAAATAAAACTGTAGTATTTGTTTTGAAAAAGATATTGTTTGGACATACAACTAACATTCTCACATCACAACCACTCAACTTCCTTATTTTACTTACAAAATACTTAATTTTTTGTGCATCAAAAAGACAAGAAAGAATTAACTTTAACTCGTTGAAAGAATTTATTGCACAAAGATATACTATTGAAAAAGTTGTTCACATAAATACATGTAATGATTTTTTTCAAATTGATATATATATATAAATGTATTCACATAAAAACCGACAACATTTTATCATCAGTATAGTTATTGTGTGTCATGCTTCAAAATAATTTGCATCAATTTTTTTATCACCGCTTGTGATTCTTAACTCTTGAAAAAGATAGCATGTCTAAGAAGAAGAGAACAATATTCATATTTAAAATAAAGATAATTGTAAGGTTTCAGAATCCAATTCAAAAGAGGTAGGTCTGTATTCTTATCATTATTCGGTATTCGGAAAGATTGTTATACAGAAGCATGATTAGCTAGGATTTCGTCAATTAGTTCTTTCTCCCATTAATCAAATAATCAAATGTTTATACATGCAGGTTCATATATTAATAAATTACTTCTTTTTTCCTCATACAGTCAATGTATTTTCTCAATACCTAAATGAAAGGTTAAAGATACAAATCCCCTCGCATTTACACATTGTGACATATGTAAGAGGAAATGAAGTCGCTAGAGCGATGACAAAGTATTTTGTAAAAATAGTAAAAGTGACCTTGACCTTTAACGCAGTAACCTGAAACGCAAACTTATTCAAGATATTGTCATACTAAACACTGGTATGAAGTGTCATGAAATTCCGTTTAGGAATGAAGTCGGTTAGAGCGATGACAAAGTTTTTTTCTAAAAATAGTAAAATTGACCTTGATCTTTAACGCAGTAACCCAAAATGCGATCTTGTTCAAGGTTTGTTCAAACCCTTGTATCAAGTTTCATGAAATTCTGTTGAGGAATGAAGTCGGTAGAGCGATGACAAAGTTTTTCTAAAAATAGTAACAGTGACCTTGACCTTCAACGTAGACACCCGAAACGCAAAATTGTACAAGGCATTGCCGTACCAAACACTTGCATGAAGTTTCGTGAAATTCCGTTGTGGAATAAAGTCGCTAGAGCGATGACAAAGAGTGTAACATACGTACGTACGGGCGGAATCCTATATCCCCTCGAATTGTTGTTGCGAGATGATAATATTGTATAAAAAACAAGGTTTAGGAGTTGTTTTCCTTACTTTGTTAAATTCTTTATTTGATAACATCAACTTAGTAACATATGTTTGTGTGTGTTTCAATGTCTTGTGTGTATGCTCGTGCCACTGTTGTTACTGTGTTGGAGAGAGAGAGCTGAAATAGGCTACGCCTGTGTCCCTATCCATTGTCTTTTGACAAAAAACTTGTTTGAAATTAAAATAATTCAGTTTAGACATCAGAGTCTAGAAATACTGATTTGAATAATTTAAAACTTTAGATTAAAGCTGCTAATTCCTTTTTTAATGTATAATTATAATATCTACTAAGCTGTAAATGAGTACGTGGTTGGGCAGTGCTAGAATTATAGAATGCTAGCTGTGAGCGCTGAAATGGCAGCACCGGCTGTATGCTCCCGATGAAGTTAAGAAAGATATTGGCTGGTTGCAAAGGCCCTATATTTGTGAACCGCTTTAAGACGACCTACGAACTAGGTTGTGATAAAGCGGTATATAGAACCTCGAATTATTAATTATTATTATTATTATGGACATTATATATTAAACTCATTTGTACGTGCTACCCATTCAGCATACAGTCTTCAATGGAAATCACTAGAACATACATTCATATTGATGCACGGGTCTCACACTTCTTTAGAACCGTCATTAAATGCTGTGGCTGCTGTCAATTATGGCTATTATCTAGATCGCCAGTAACAACGTTCCCAGCTGGACCATAATTGAATAGAGATAAATGAAATAGAAGAGCACTTTGAAGAAAAGGTTAAACGAAAGTCATCTGAATTCATCTATTTTAAATTGTTTTGTTGAAAAGCTTGACAACAACGGACTCAAAATAACTGTTCAAAACACTTGAGGTACTTTTTGAATATGACGTACAATGGTATGCCTGCTTCGACGGACTTTTGGAGTAGGATATTGCTGATATAACAATCAAAATCGTTACGGCATCAACAAGCCGTGTTCAAAAAGAACACGCCCACAAACCGAACGGTTGTTTCTGAAGGGAAAGTACGGCCAATTAATGTAAAATTCCATTTGGTGGCACAGCGAGAAAAAGTACGGAAAAAAGTCTAAATTTCTCCATGAGATGAGGAAGAAATTGTGGCCTTTATGCAAAAAAGCGCGAAACGACAAGAAGAAAGCGGTCCTTGTAAAGGACAAACTGTATATTGATGGTGAATTATACACGGGGCCCCTACCAACTATACCTACTAAACCTGCAAAGACCCGAAAGACCGACCGAACCTAAACGCAAAATAGGACCACACGGAGAATGGCACTTTACGTATTATATCGTGGAATGTTAATGGCGGGCTAGGTAACAAAATACAAGACCATGTGTTTAAAAATTATATTTCCACATATGAC
>JAUMHH010230561.1:0-11699 GCA_032359455.1 Chlamys rubida
GTTAACGGACGACGGACGACGCACGACGCACGACGACGGACGAAGACGGATAGCAATAGGTCACTTGAGCTAAAGCTCAGGTGACCTAAAAACTGACACAAAGTAACACAGAAATAAAAACAGCATACCTGAGTGGCAGACACCATGTCCTCTTTTGATGGTTTCTCGTTGAACACATCTCTTTCTGTTTCTGAGCTAAAATAGAGGTGTTAAATCATATCTTCAATAATCTGGATTCAATCTGTCACTATAGCAATGAGTAAATCAATGAAATGCTATTTAAATGACTCACAATGTCTAAACAGCACGGACAATACTCATTTTATATCTTCAATAACTATAAACATATGTTTAGTGAAAATTACTGATTACCCAACCAATGTTGGCTACACTCTACTGCATACAAATGTGTTTAAATATCATGACTTAAAATTAATAACACTGTCTCCATATTTTAAAATGACAAATATGATGATTTCCTTTTGACCTTGACCTTAAGGGTTGGGGTCATGTAAGTGGTATGTGACTAGTAAGGTTACAAAGCTTCTTTAAAATAGTTTATCTGATTCATATTGTTAGTTTCCACTCAGTTGGACAATAAAATCTTGTTCTGGACTAACTAAGGTTCTGACAGCTTTAATGGACACATCCCGGCCATATATTGGCAAAAGCTTTTCAACATGAACAAGCCACAGCTCCCTTTTTTCCTACCTTTTACGCAAAGGTTTTTAAGTTATGATCGAAAATTAACATCTTGAAAATGTTTCACAACACAAAATGGATGCACTACACAACACTCTAGACTTGACAGAAAATTAAAGAAGTCCCAAATTTGACGGTTTGAAGTAAAAAAAAAATACAGATGCTACAACTTGATCTAACTTTAAGAGACAAACTTACCTTTTGATGTCATCAGGTTCCCTATGTGAAAAAAGGTAAAACCTGTTTTTCTTGAAGGCTGTACAAAAGAGTATAGGGTCGAGGTTGACGGTCTGTAGAATTGGGTTGTCAGAGGCTGCCATTTCTACATCTACTGCCGCCTTTCGTTTTTTGCCCGTGCCTTGGAACATGCTGAGTGCCATAAATCGTGCATTCTCTTTCTTCCCCAGTATTCTCACACACCTGTTTGTGTGCAGGTTTATCACTGAAATGTAAACACAGAAGTGAAGTACTCTATTCAACCAGCTATTTAGGCCCCGCCCTTCTTCCTCTTTTTTTTTGTCTATGTCCAACTCCTTCGCAAAATATTTCCTGACTTATTTAACAAGAACTACAAGAAAGTGAATGTGTCCCGTGCTCAGCTGGAGGTCATGTTGATTTTCAGTTCTGGTCAAAATAAAGATTGAGTTGGTTATTTGTATTTATACCAGAAAATCATAATGTTCCCTTTAAAGTTATTTAAAGAAACGATTATTGCAGAGGATACTAATGCCAACAGGGTGATCCCTATGAGTCACCTAAGCTTCACAGGTTACAAGGTTCGGTGATTTTTCCTGATTTTCCAAATTTTCTTAGCTAAGGTGTAATGTGAAATTTATAAGCAGTTATAATTTAAGTCCATGCTGTATTTTCTATGCGAGGTATGCTTGCAACAGTGCTTTTATTTAACTAAGTCTTATCTAAGACTCAAATGAAATCATGCTGGAATCTACAAAGGTAAGTGTTTTGTGAATAATATAACACATACATACCTTTGATTCCTAGCATAGTAGCATAAAGTATAAAATGTCCACTCTCATCAAAAACTGAAATACAAAATAAACGAAATCAGATATATACAATAAGACAACAAGAAAAGCAAACACATAAAACAAAGAAATAAACTTTCAAATATTTAACTACAGAAATGATCATTACAATAACGTTTATTCTCAACTAATTCTTGAACAAATAGCACACCTGTTAAATTATTTAGCCCTTTATTGAGATAACTAATCAACAAAAAATAACCGATAATTTACAGATATGCAATCAAGTTTATAAAAAAATAAATCCTGATATTCTACCTTTGATAAAAGATAATAAGATTGCTAGTCTTTCAACACATTTAAGGCTATATGGTCCATAACCCATGATACCTGGAGTTACTATTAGAGTTACGTCCCTCTACAGGTAGAATTGCCTAAAACATCATAACGACTTAAACGTTTTCAATGCATAGATTCTTGTGCAAAGGTGTTAATCACCCCAGATTGTGTGGTGTAGTGACGAAAAAATCGGTAACAAGAGGCCCCATGTGCAAATTAATTATCTATGAATCAAAGTCATTCAAAAGAACCTGTTTAAAGATTTAAACACATTGAACCCCACCTTGAAAAATTAACAAGTTCAATTAAGTTCAAAAAACGTTATAGCCCTTCATCCCAGTCATTTACACTCTTTGCTTGACAAAGGAAACACATTTTTTGAAAGCTCCCAAAAATGTTTTCAATTCCTGTTTGTGGTAAAAAAAATCTTGGCTTTTAATATTCATACCAAACTGATGAATTTCATTCCCAAAACAGGTTATAGATTGACTACACAACTCCTTCAGACATAGGGCTGATACTCTAACCAAGAGCCAGCAATCCATGTGCGACATGTGTGTGAAAGTGACTATTTGTTTCTAAAATATCAGTTTGAAGAGCGACCCTGGCGCGGGTCGCCTATTTCCCGCATGTTATAGAGGGCAGGAGTTCTGACGTTAATCGACGCCAGACCGATATAAAAAAAGTTGATAAAACATCAGAATAATTTGGACTAATGGAGACTATGTGAGGTTATGACTGAAATATTCCCTTAATCAGTCAGTTATGAATTTGTTTGAGATAGATGACTTACTTATGCTACACCTGTGAAAGGATTCTGTTTTCTCCAAGTCTCGCTCTACTGCCAGACGACGTCCAAATTCCATGTTAGGTAACTGCTGCTTCATCTGAAAATAAAACGAAATCTTAAGCTGACAGGGTTTCCAACCTCAAAGGAGCCCAGGGTAGAAAATCGCCCTCCACTGGGTTTGGCAATGTGTGAGCTACAGTATTTGACCTCAAATAAGCCCCACTTGCAAATAAGCCCACTCCCCACTTTCGCTAATGTCCTCAGAACAGGGTGGGTGCCTGCAATTAAGCCCCCTCCATTATTTTGTCTCTCTTAAAAAAAATATATTAATTTTTATCTCTGAACATAAGCAAACTAGCTAACTGGATACAATAAAAAAAAAAAAAAAACCAAATTCAAATTCTGCAAATAATCATTTTACTGAATTGAAAGTGTCATGTACTCTACTGTTATTCTGTATTGGTTTTTAATAAAGAATTATGTAATTATGTATTCATTTATTAACTAAGGATGAATACTATAACAAATTATAATGGAATATGATGTAATCATAACAATATTTCCAGATATCTAGATGGCTGAACTTAAAATAAAATACAAATCTTTCTGTTGCTGAGAGATCACCATGCTTTCCTTTGATAACGGTTGTGTATTTTGCAGATTTTAATATAAATGAAACGTTTGTTCTTGTACCTAATTGAAAATATTTTTATATATATGGTCTGTTTCGAAGAAGCAAATCATAAAAACATTTCAAAATACATTTTAGAGATTTTTGTTTTATTACACATAAAAAAATTATCAACTTTTATGAATTACAAGTGTTTTTCAAATTCTAGCATCCATTACTGTATTGATGACTGTCTGCAGTGGCAGAAGGGTGCCATTCTACAAATCACCTTATCAGTATTCTATGACTCAGGATTTTGACCAATCTAAGTGATGGACAGTGTTAGCCATTCAGTTGATAAACACACTTACACTAAACTGACACCTCCCCTGTTTAGTTGCTGGCCTGGGAGTTGATCAGCAGGGTCAATTGGAACTGAAATTACTTATTAGTGTTCCCAGTTTTAATGAGAATTGAGGAATAAATTCTGTTTTCTTTTGGTCTCTTTTGAGTTTATACAAGCTGTACTTCACTAAGGATATTTACCTGTTGTAGTTCTGTAAACTGCTTGAGAGATTCATCCAAAACTTTGGATAATTTTCCTGTTAGAAATTTGAAGATTCTGACCTAGAAAATCAAGCACAATCAAAGACTTAAGAGAAAAGAATTCAACTTGAATATTTAAATTGTACAGTCAAATCTACTTATGTGACAATCTGTTTTATGCGACCAATTCTCACCCCTTCTTAATGATGTCACTAAGTAATTCTATTGCATTAACACACCATCTGCCAAACACAAACAACCACCACCCATTACTGACCCCAAAAACCATGTTACATGATAACCATATATATGATAGTGGCCTTGACCTTGGAATCCTGAAATACAAACTCCTTTAAGTTATTCTTATACTTGACCTTTGGATTATGATTGATGGATATATGTTGAGTAAATTAATCTTTGCATAAAATATGATAAAAAAAAACAAGAAATGAAGTCACTAGAGCAATGACACTGAATTGTGATTAGACACAACATAATATAACAAGACTGGTATTAACAGTATATGCCCCCTTCCCCCTCCCTAAGAGGCCCAATGGGCCTGAATTACTCACCTTGTATTAATCTCATACCAATAACTTTCAATGTGGACTAATTTTGGTTATTCAGAAGAAGTTTTTTTAAAATTCAACCCCTGTGACCTTGAAAGTAAAGGTAAAGGTCAGTTATTTGGAAAAACTTTGTAGCCCTTCATCCTAGTATTCTTTTGGGCATATACAATCACCCTTGGCCCTTTGATAATTGAGAAGAAGTTGTTTAAAGATTTTAAAACAATTGACGCTGATAACCATGAATCTGGATCAAGGTTATTCATCAAACTTTGTAGCCTTTCACCCCAACATACTTCTGGCCAGATATCAGCACCATGTGCCTTTTGGTTTTCAAGAAGAAGTTGTTCGAAGAGTTTTAAAACATTCGACCCCAGTGACATTGAAAAAGGGTCAAGGTCAATCCTTTGAACATGGTTTGTAGCCCTTCATCCTAGCATGCTATTGGTCAGATATATATCAACCTGGGATTTTGTTTATTCAGAAACATTTCACCCCATTAACCTTTAAAGTGGGTCAAGGTCAATCATCTGAACAAATTTGGTAGTCTTGATTCCAGATAGAGAGAAGGTCATACATCTCAATTCCATTAACCCCCTCCCCCACCCAACACTACCATCACTTATCACATTTATCAGCTTTATTTTTGGTGAAGGGGGTTGTCGGGTATAAGTAAGACTTAAACATTAAATTGTAGGTTCTAAATATTACATAACATAAAACTTTGCATCGTTGTACTAGTAATTCTTCAAATAATAACACTTCATATTCAAATCATGAACATGTACACAACTAAACAGATGCAAAAGGATTGACGATACTGTTTACAGTTTACTGATAGGCATTTCAACCCACCTTTCGGTCCTTTGCTATGGAGGCCATCAGTTTGCCATCTGGAGAAAAACTGACATCACTAGGAATAGTCTTGTTCTGAAACAAAAATAATGTCATAGAACCATCTGGTATAAAACTTTATTTTGTTAGAGTAAAATGTGACAGACTATTGCTTGAATGCTAATGCATTAAATAATTTACTCAGATAAAAATACTGATATTTTTATGCAATAAAATGAAAGATTTTTATCATGATTTACAATTTAGAAAAAAAATACATCTATGATTTCTAACACAACATCATAACTTCTATCATTCTGCAATTCACAAAGCCTTAAAGATCTTAAATTAAAGTTATATCAGAGCTAATGCTGTCGGTAGTTAAAGTAGCCATTGACTAATTATATTTCCAATTGGTTACTAAAAGTATGATGTGACTACTAGGTTATAAACAAGCCATTCAGACTGATATATCTCGCCTGTGTCCCACTTTGACCATCAATGCACATGTCAAGTTTGGTTGGTCTAGCACTCATAGTTTCAGAGAAACTATCTTAAACGCAAAAACTTAATGTTGATGGAGATGCTGACAAAGTCAATGGACCATGAGTTGAGGTGTACTACCTAAGATGCATCTATGGTCCAAGTTTGGTTGGTCTAGCACTTACACTTTCAGTGAAACTAACTTAAATGCAAAAACTTAATGCTGACGTCGCCGGAAAGGCAATACCTTTGTCTCACTTCAGAGACCCTGTGGCGGCGAGACAAAAACTGAAGAAAAATCTGTTTCTTTGTCCCAGAAAACAATCTGTCTTCTCACATGTGTATTGTGGCTGACTTGATTGTGTATACATAATCAGGGATGTCAGAGTTCAGCGTACGCTGTGCAACTGCAAGCCACTGCTTTTGTTCAAGTTGTCAAGACAATAAGCAACCTTGAGATGGCAAGAGATGTTATAATTTGTGTTACTATAATGGACAGTGGGGTCAAGAAAATTGATGAGCGAGCAACACATAGGGTCTTGCATATGTACAGTTGTCGGCCCAGTAAGCGCCCTTTTTCGGCCTTTGAGCTGTGCAAGTACATTGTCTCGTTTGAAGTGATCTTGAGCGCTTTTGTGGATTTAAAGTGATCGAGAAATGTTATTTAGCATTGCAGTTATGCAGCTTTTAGAACAGTAAACTGTGAAAAATGTCTTCGAGAAACTCTTATATTAGGTGCAAATTGAAGAAACTCAATGAAAATGATTATACATATATTGCATCATTGAGGTTACTTTTGATTTGTATTTTTTTTTCTGTTAAATATTTAGATTTAAGGCACAAAATTATCGTAATTAATGGTGAACAATATTTTAAAATTAAAAATCTTCAACCTACATTTTTTTCCAAACTTCTGTGTCAAGAAATGAGATCAAGTCTGATTTTCTCTCTTTTGAAAAGAATTATTTAAAAGTTCTGGTGCATGTTTTGAGCATTTTGATTCAAATAATTTTCTTCTAAATTACAGCTTATCACATTATGGAAGAAATTACAAATAAATTGTAAATAACGCTACATTTCAACAGAGTACTCCTTTACCATCATGTCGGAGGCCGAGAATCACACTTGGATACTTTTTTGACTACCGATTTTTTAGGTCCAGGGTGAGCCCTCGTATGCTGACATACCCATTGACCTTGTGATATGTGTTGAAGAGTTATCTAATCTCAAACAATTGATTAGCCCTCCGAATTGTTTTATTTGCCTGATCTGATGTCATTCAGAATTATTTGACAATCATCCATAATCACTACCTATGTCTTGAGATAATTAGTCAGTGATGTAACGATCTGTGCCATTAGTTACCTGAGCGAACGCATAAAGATCTGTGCCATTAGTTACCTGAGCGAATGCATAAAGATCTGTGCCATTAGTTACCTGAGCGAATACATAAAGATCTGTGCCATGAGTTACCTGAGCGAATACATAAAGATCTGTGCCATTAGTTACCTGAGCAAATACATAAAGATCTGTATCAGTCTTGTACTTCCATTGTACATTCTTTGGGAACTTGAAGTCGTATTTAGGACCGGTCCAGTACTCCAGCATACCATCCTTGTCAGCAGACACTGCCACCTCATACACAGGGTTATACTGTAGCAAACCAATGAAAATCTTCCAATATTTTTTTTCAATTAAATGGCAATATATCATTGAATATATCATTCAAAGGACTTGGGGCATTATGGGTCATTTTTGGCCTCATCAAAAGTAAAGATTTCAACTTGAATTTATTTAACAATTTTTGTTATAACATTATATTGGTTAATTGGGGCTATCTTTATTGCTGTAGATTTTTTCCAATGTGCATGCGTAGATGCCCTACCATAGCAACAAAATTGCATGGCTATGCAGAAATAGCCAAAATATGGTCTTTTATATTTGCGTACTTCATTTATTCCAGATTACAAATATTACAACTAACTCTAAATCCTCGGTGAGGCCGGCAACAACCCTTAACGCCCCTAGTCCTTTGATTTGATGCCAAATTATATCCTCATTTCACTTTTTTCATATAGTAACTAAACTTATTATATGACAAATGTGTAATTCAAATTCTAAAAATAATTCATCATAAATTGCTAATAGTTTGTCTAATACAATTTCAAGTGTTAGCTTGTTACCAATGAACAGCAAATTCAAATATTTTGTGAACATTTAATTTGATTTATTTTGATGCATTTTGACATTGGATATCTTGGTTTCTTGAAGAATTAACTCAATAGTGAATACCTGGTATTGTTATTCGAGCACAACCTTCCCATTATATTGATATGATTAACAGCATTCATTACTAACAGATTATCTCCCTTGTTTTACAACTTGTGTCTTACCCTGATCACCATCACAGGCGATGAATGCATGCTCGAGAGAGTGTGCAGTGAAGTGTTTGTTCCCCGGCCATCATATATGTGTATGGTACCTGTTTCCTTCTCTGACCTGTAACAGAGAGGTCTCTTTTATCAACTACACAAACGATTAGTACACAGAATGATGACAACAAATACACTGTCATTGATAATAAAGTACACACACAATGATGACATAATAGTTATACATAACCATTATGGAGAAATACAAAACGAATGATGACAAACATTATCAAATTTGATGATAAAGTTTGTTGAAACATCAGTGAAAAACTACAAGTTCAGTGTATGCAAGCATCAATTATGAATTAAAGATATTTATTATTACTGTAGTATACAAAAACAGACAAAACAAGTGATGTAAAATAAACCATTTAAAATCTGGTATAATATATAGAATTCAACACCTTTATACTTACACAGCGAGGGCGCAGATCGGATCCCCAGATGCATATATCCAGCCACAGGTATGTGGGGCGTAGTCCAGCTTCACCATGTTAATCATATCTACAGTCAAACAGCATCATGTCAAGTTCAGTTGTACACATTGACCCCAAAAGAAGAATTTGAAGAAAAAAATGTGTACTGAACTGATAGAGAACTACCTATTGATATTATTTCAAATACAATTATCCATGTGGCATCTGACAATTTCAATATACATGTACCAAGTACCTGAAATTTGTCAGTAATCAGCTATATAGAATCAGTACTTGACTGTTTCGTAGGTTTTATATGAGGTTATGATACCAAATTGTCTTCTGAATTATATTTTTAATAGATCCATTGAAATTCAGCATAAAATGTGTATTTGTAATATCACATAAAAACATTGATTTAAAATTAAATAAATTGATTTTCACCATACTACAGATTTTACATACGCTTGATAAAATATGTCTATGCAACTTACCAAAATTTACCACGTCAAACACTTTTGCAGATTTATCATCAGATATTGTACAGCAGAGATCTCCAGGGCTGCTCACAGTCATGTCCTCAATTGTCCCTGTAATACATGACATACATGTACGATACAAGTAATGTACACAGTACAGGACACTGTCCCTGTGATACATGACATACATGTATGATACAAGTAATGTACACAGTACAGGACACTATCCCTGTAATACATGACATACATGTATGATACAAGTAATGTACACAGTACAGGACACTGTGCAGCATTTGTTTCTTAAGTACACAGGCTACCTACAGTACACAGGCTACAGTACAACAGTTGTCACTCTAAGTCACAAGCTACAGTACAACAGTTGTCACTCTAAGTCACAAGCTACAGTACAACAGTTGTCACTCTAAATCACAAGCTACAGCACAACAGTTGTCACTCTTAAGTCACAGGCTACAGTCCAACAGTTGTCACCCTTAGTCACAGGCTACAGTACAACAGTTGTCACTCTAAGTCACAGGCTACAGTACAACAATTGTCACTCTAAGTCACAAGCTACAGTACAACAGTTGTCACTCTCAGTCACATGCTTCAGTACAACAGTTGTCACTCTAATGTCACAGGCTACAGTACAACAGGTTGTCACTCTAAAGTCCCAGGCTACAGTACAACAGTTGTCACTCTAAAGTCACTGGCTACAGTACAACAGTTGTCACTCTCAGTCACAGGCTTCAGTACAACAGGTTGTCACTCTAAAGTCACTGGCTACAGTACAACAGGTTGTCACTCTAAAGTCACTGGCTACAGTACAACAGTTGTCACTCTCAGTCACAGGCTCCAGTACAACAGTTGTCACTCTCAGTAACGGGCTTCAGTACAACAGTTGTCACTGTAAAGTCACTGGCTACAGTACAACAGTTGTCACTCTCAGTAACAGGCTTCAGTACAACAGGTTGTCGCTCTAAAGTCCCAGGCTACAGTACAACAGTTGTCACTCTCAGTAACAGGCTTCAGTACAACAGTTGTCACTCTAAAGTCACTGGCTACAGTACAACAGTTGTCACTCTCAGTAACAGGCTTCAGTACAACAGGTTGTCGCTCTGAAGTCCCAGGCTACAGTACAACAGTTGTCACTCTCAGTCACAGGCTTCAGTACAACCGTTGTCACTCTAATGTCACAGGCTACAGTACAACAGTTGTCACTCACAGTCACAGGCTACAGTACATCAGTTGTCACTCTCAGTCACATGCTTCAGTACAACAGTTGTCACTCTCAGTCACATGCTTCAGTACAACAGTTGTCGCTCTAATGTCAGAGTCTACAGTACAACAGTTGTCACTCTAAGTAATGGGCTACAGTACAACAGTTGTCACTCTAAAGTCACAGGCTACAGTACAACAGTTGTCACTCTGATGTCACAGGCTACATTACAACAGGTTGTCACTTTAAAGTCCCAAGCTACAGTATAACAGTTGTCGCTCTAATGTCACAGGCTACAGTACAACAGGTTGTCACTTTAAAGTCCCAAGCTACAGTACAACAGTTATCACTCTAAGTAATGGGCTACAGTACATCAGTTGTCACTCTAAAGTCACATGCTACAGTACAACAGTTGTCACTCTAAGTCACATGCTACAGTACAACAGTTGTCACTCTAAAGTCGTGGGCTACAGTACAACAGTTGTCACCCTAAAGTCACTGGCTACAGTACAACAGTTGTCACTCTAAGAAACGGGCTACAGTACAACAGTTGTCACTCTCATGTCACAGGCTACAGTACAACAGTTGTCACTCTAAGAAACGGGCTACAGTACAACTGTTGTCACTCTCATGTCACAGGATACAGTACAACAGTTGTCACTCTATGTCATGGCATACAAAACAGCCTTCTCACCTAAATGACTCCTGAAATGCTTGACAAACTCAATGCCTGCATCTTCATTTTTGGTCCAGAATTTAACATGTCCATCACAGCTAGCAGTAATGATGAACCCAGTTCTGTAAATCAACACGTGTGGTAATGATTAGTGCTGGGAATCGGTCCGATTTTGAAGATCGATTATCGGACATTCAAGATCGAGCGGTAATCGATTATCGATTGAAATAAACGTCAAAAAGAATACATTTAATAAATTGACATTTTGTCCAATCGATCATTAAATAATATTGATATAACTATGTGTTACTTTTCTAATAACTTTATCTAAGAGACGTTCATATGATGAGAAAGGGTTCTTCAGAAATTGACAATGACCGGCAGATTATCGTTTGAGAAATGAACATACCTTTTCCTATCTCCTGCAGACGAGTCATGATGATAGCGATCGTAACACAAACAAATTAGGTTATGCATTTTGGGTTAAGTACTTGATATGACATTTATTATTGTTAATTAAGTTAACCCATTTGAAATTGAGTCAAATTGAGTTGGTACTGTAAAGTTTATGTCCCACCATCCCTTCGCTGAAAAAGAAAGTGTTTTCATTCCGGTGGCCGCCAT
>JAUMHH010230572.1:0-11698 GCA_032359455.1 Chlamys rubida
ATTCTGAGATAGCAAGAGGAAGTTATAGGGGAGATAACTCTAACATGCATATGCTCCGCTGGCTGAGGTAGCAACCAGCCAATAATTATAAACCTAATTTGTGCTTAGATAAATCAATTTAATTTTTAACATTAAATTGTATTATATTGC
This sequence comes from Chlamys rubida, assembly GCA_032359455.1. Taxonomy (NCBI): domain Eukaryota; kingdom Metazoa; phylum Mollusca; class Bivalvia; order Pectinida; family Pectinidae; genus Chlamys; species Chlamys rubida. Next base: position 151 of record JAUMHH010230572.1, read on the forward strand.
ACATTAATTATTATGTTTTCCAAACATCCAGGTTTCGTTTTTTCTAAAAACAACTTGATAATCCATGCCAATAACATTGTGCACAGAACACCAGCAGTAAAACATGGTTTCTTCATTGGCTCCTATTATGTCTGACTCAAGTGAAAGTGGATCAAGTATATTTTTTTTAAATTTTACTTCTGCTTAGCACATACATAATTTTGCTTCCATTCCATTCCTATAACTATATGTATAGTGATTAATAGCAGAAAGAAAAAACAAATATCTCATAAAAGGAAGAAAAATAACCAACAAATATTCTTGCCATCACATTTGACAAAGTATTTTCATTATTTCATAAAGAACATTGCATTTTTTAAACATTCTGAATAATGGAAGTGATACTTATCCGTTGCTTCGTCATCTTACGGAGATTAGGATTACATCCTGTGTGATTTAGAAGATGTTTACAAATATTCATTCAATTCAAAGCCGCAAATTTTCTATTCAAATACAGATGAAGTGTGGGGTAGTACAAGTGGTTGTTTTGGAAAATCTTTGCTACAAACACTAGAGTATTAATTAAATGATGCTATTTATGAAACCGAATCTTACCAAATAATAGCAAACATCAGAATAATGTTGAGCAGCCCATCCAAAACGGCGATCAGCCTTGTTGCAATAAATAGAATATGTACTGGTTTTCCCGTTAACTGATATATGTATTTCACTCGCATGACAGAATGTACCGAAATGTTCAACCTAAATGGACACATGTAAAATTACAACACAGTCTCCGCAATACAGGTAAACACCTGGGGGCACTTACGTAACTCGCCAAGGTGTGATAACCAGGTGAAGGGGAGCTATAGACCAAAACGATTGCAAATAACAAATAGTTAACGTCTAGTTGTGTTTTCTTACGGTCATACGGTAACACAGCTCTATGTGTCAGGCACAGGCCAGGTAAAACTCCGGTCACTCATCAAATTGTTATTTACCTGTTCTGTTACCTAGGAGCTAAACCCCTTCTTGACAGTCTAACGGTCACTGTAACACTGTGTAACACGCATTGTAAAATTGTACATAATCTTAATTAGTGTGATGAGAAATTACAGTATTACAGTAATATATACAGTGTACATTATTGCATACGAGCCTTCCGTATTTGTTTCATTCCGTAATATTAATCAACAAATTGTACCAAATCGCACAGTTGTGCGGAGAAAAGCGCACAACTGGGCGAGCGATTGTTAAATCGCACAGTTGTGCGCACAATGTGTGGACGATGTGCGGACGGTGTGTGAACGATGTACGCACGGTATTTTTGGTGCGTTGTGCGGTCCCACAACTGTAGTTTTACAAAGAGAAAAATAGTTTCTAAATGCAGAATGATAGTTCGAAAAACAAATATATTTGTGTAGAGATTTTATAGATCACGTCTGTTTTTGCATCTTTTCTGAAATTCATATCCTACTGTAATGTAATTGATAAATTCACCGCTGACGTCATGCCTGATCCATAAACAGTATCTGCATGTTTGGAATACAAGACAAGTAACAAAAGAATTGTCGATCTTTAACACATGTCTAAGCTGGTGGAGTATGACAATACAATTCATTAGGTAAATCATGCAGATATCAATTTCGCTTATATGTCAAGAGACACGCACAGAACAATGCACCCTGGTTATACAATATGCAATACATATTACATAACGGAATGTTACGAGTTACTTTAATGTTACATTTTCTGCATTCCATAGGCGTCATAGCGCCAATATGGTATACTAAACACTGTTTACCACTGTAGGGAGAGGGCTTCCATAGGCGTTACCTGTCGCCTGATTAACTTTGTGCACAAGGTCTATACAAAATATTTTAGAACAAAATGTATATATTATGCTTGCAAGACAAAATGCTGACGTCTTCTTTATCTATAAACATTGTGTTCATTTGGTTATTTCGAAAAAGCAACACATATTAAAAGGACCAATCGTGATTGTTTCAAACTTATTATCTGCAGAATAAGATATTTAAAAAAAAAACTCGACCTGCACCCAATAAATTGCAAAATGTCAAAAATCACTGAAGCAAATTGTTTAAGAATTAACACACATTAATTGTGTAAGAAAGGGAAAAATAGAAGCCTTATATACCAAACAGTTGCGTAACTTTTAAGCGCTTCACAATATAATTTGCCACATATCCGTCTTCGCTAGACTCGATGCGCCATCGCCCTTGCCGCTTAAACAGCTATCATCTACGCCGTTGTTGGCAGCCATACTGGTCCCTCTTTCTCTCACAAAAATGTAAACAATACTTTGTGCTTAACCGTTTAAACTGCCTCTCTCGTATAATTAGGAGTATCAATTTACAAACTGTACTTGATCTATATACTGGTTTAAACAAAACAGCTTTTGACTTTTTGTCAACGCCAGCAGCACGTAAATACCTGATCAACTTTGCAAATGCTAATGAATATTTCGTTTCCATAATGATACTGATCTGTAAAAAATCACGACTGAAATCTAAAGGCAGAACGTGCGTGCTGAAAACACCGTTATTACCCCTACCCTTCTTGGTGATGTTTCTGTTTGACAATCGATTAAAACCATTCGCAACAGGACAAAAAATCGGCCAAAATGGCGCCGACTTCAACGAAAAAGCTAATACAGTTTCTCGAGATTTCTAATTCGACATTTTCCCTATGATACTACAGATTAATCTGAGGGTCGGTAGTATCCAGCTATTGGTATGGCACCACGTTACAGTGAAAGCGTCAACTGCCTCGGTACCTCTACACCGAACCCGTTATTTGAACTTACAACACAGGCTGTTTTAATCTGCAGCAAACCTGTCCACATCGTGAAGTCTACGTAAGGACTTGCTTAAATCAAAAACCCGACTTTAAACTGATCAATCGTCACTGTCTGCACATCTGCTCAAAACATCGGCGGTTCCATTATTATGTCTTATTATCCTCTGTGTTCTAATATTTACACCATTAGTCAGGCGGCACGGTTGTCTTGTGGAAGGACGCCGGGCTTGTGACCGAAGGGTTGCGGTTTCGAGTCACGAACGGGTTCGAGTCATGAACGGGTTCGAGTCAACTCACATCACGGCACGGTATTGTATCTTTGAACAAGATACTTAACTCCGCTTGTTCCAGTCTACGTAGCTGTAAATGAGTACGTGGTCGGGCAGTACTAGAATTGTTGTATGGCTAGCTGTGAGCGCCGAAGGGGCAGCACAAGCTGTATGCTCCCCAGGGAGTTGAGCAATATATTGGCTGGTTCGAAGGCCCTTTACCACGTATAATGATTTGTGAATCGCTTTGAGACGCCCTACAAAATAGGTTGTGTTAAAGAAGTATAAAAGAACCTCGAATTATTAATTAATTATTATTAGGCTGATAAAATTCATCAATGTCACATGCAATCGTTCGTGACTCGAACCTGCAAGGTCTGTCTTGTTGCTACCTCCCTTAACGATGGGATATTCATTTTTGTTGACCGAAACTATCTTTATGTGTTGACATTTCACATTTTAAACAGCACTGAAAAAAACGAGTTTCATACCTTCAAGTTTCCTTCATGTGGAGCTAACAACACTCCGATGGAGTGTTTGTGACGTCATAGTATGATAATATCAGAACGAAATTTCATGCATGCTTATATCACTTTTTTTGAGATTGACTTTTCTCACTCAGAATGTATATAAGGTCTTATGAATATATGAAAATGTAGAAACATAACAACAATGCTGTATCCGTATATATTCTGTTTCTTTTATTTCCCATAGCAACAGATGATAACGTTGCATTTCATTCTCGCGAGAACATTTCAAAAAAGACTTCTACTTCAAAATAAGTATTTGATTTTTCTCTAAATAAAACACTAATAAAAAACATGGAGATTGTTTTCAGTATATGTAGATGTTGATGTATGTGTTGAAAAATAATTGTCTTTGCTTCAAGGATACACTTGCGGTTTCCCCAATTGACGGCTACTACCGGGCTAAAGAAATTAAGAGCAATGTGTACATGTAGTAAGAGGAATCAACTCTGTATTCCGTCTTTGCGGTAGACAGAGTTGTCGTTCCTAGACAGAGTTATCGGTCCTGGGAACAGGTATCGAGCACTTCCGGTTTACACCGCGGGAGATTTAAGTCAGTGACAGTGAGATGGGAAAAGATTACTGTGCCATTCCGGGATGTAATAATACATCGGGTGAAACGGGACGATTCGGAAAACAGGTGAAACTACACCATTTACCAACAGAAAGGGGTCTCAGGGCAGCATGGATAAGGGCTATCAGCAGGAAGCATTTCTCCCCAAGCAAATATACCCAGGTATGCTCGGACCATTTCCCGAACGGGGAAGGGAGGACCTGGCGGTTTACTGTCCCACCAGAACATTTGAAACAGCATTTTTCCAACAGCAAACATTCAATGCAGCAACGACACACTGCAAACAGCGTACAAGGGCGGGGCCGGGCTACGGAGACTTTTCAAGCTGAAAGTGAAAGTGAAAGTGAAAGTGTTCTCGATGCCACTGTCGATGAGGAGACGATCACGTCATGTCATTCGTAAGTCAGTTACTGTAAAATGTTGTGGGGGGTTGGGGGGATATAACAGGTAACAGGACATCACATCGGGGGGTGGGGGTATGATATGATTAAGAAATGAAAAAATTACATGTACAATTTCCAAATGTAATTTTATATCATTTTGAGTGAATAGAAGAACAGCTTCAGTATTCATTGTGGATTCAAATAATTGTGTGGGTGCAAATTGAGTCTGAGTAGATGATTACACTTAGAGTATTTTTTTACGACGGGGGAAAAAACACTGAAAGACTAAAATTATATTAATGCAAATTGAAAAGTTCTACTTTAAATAGGTCAGGATATAATGGCACAGGCCCAAGTGAAAAGGGTGTAGAACTATCAAGTATAATAAACTCCTATATAATACAGAACTTTTTCTCAGTCGCATATATTATCACGACTGAGAAAAAATCCTATGTATTATAGAAGTTCAGTATATTATATCTGATAGTTACATACATGCATGCTCATTGTTGTACCTGTGATTATACCGTCATTGTATGGTACGATTGTAACCATATTTTCATGTTGCTCAAAAAGCTTGTGTGCCAATAAATGCTGATGATGATATTTTGTATAATAGATGTTATGAAAATGTTGAGACGATTGGTAAAGATTAATATCAACTTCGGTATTAGCTGTATGTAGTACTATGTACACAGGTGCTGGACACAAAAATATACATATGATATGTATTATAATATTGACTAGTACAAATGTGTTTTTGATACCAGCACCTGTAGCTGTTATATAATATTTCAACAAACTTCTAGTAATACCTATACTTTAGATATAGCCAGCAGATAATGGGTTATATCACAGATTTTTTCTATTTTAGATATGCTGCTGCTGCTGACTATGAGGAGTTAGTTAGCGTTGTGGAATTAAGCACACAGACTACCAGGCACAACACTGAGGTTTCCGCCACCTGTGAAAAGTCAACAATGTGTGATGTGGATCTTGCTGATGCTGAAGTCCAGACTGTGCGCCCAGAGATAACTATTGAGGACATCAAAGACTCGAATGAACTGATGATGTTTTATACAGGTCTACCAAATCATGCAATATTTTATGCAGTGTATGAAAGTTTGGTGCATAGTGGTGCAGATAGACTTAATGTTGATGATGAGTGTGTTGGCCAAATCAAATCACGAAGGACACTGAGGTTGATTGATGAGTTTTTACTTGTTATGATGAGATTGAGATTAGGTTTACTACTTGTAGATTTACAACATAGGTTCAAGCTGTCAGCTGGACGAGTCTCCCGAATATTTTCTGTCTGGATTCTTTTTATGCATGAATGTTTCAAAACTCTGATTTTTCTACCAAAGCTAAGTGTTTTACAACAGAACATTCCAGAATGTTTTGAACAATTTCGTGACACCAGAATCATTCTGGACTGCACGGAGATGTTTATTCAGACTCCATCTGGCTTGGACAACAAATCAAAAACTTACTCCAACTACAAGTCTCACAATACATTTAAGGCATTGGTAGGAATCAGTACAACTGGGGCAGTTGTATTTGTGTCAAAGCTATGGGGTGGATCTGCTTCAGATGTTCTGATTACTAGAAACAGTGGACTATTTGCTCTTCTGGAGCCTGGCGATGCTGTTATGGTAGATAAGGGATTTATTCATATACATTCTGATCTGAAACAAAAAGGTGTAAAACTGTATTGTCCACCAATGTTATCTTCAAAGGTACAGTTTGTAAAGTCTGAAGTAGAGTTCACAAGGCGCGTTGCATCAGCTCGTATTCATGTTGAGAGAAAAATGGAGCAAATAAAAAACTTCCGCATATTACAAGGTGTGATGCCCTTGAGTCTGTGTAACCTTGCTGATGCTGTTTTTTTTGTATGCAGTGCTCTAACAAATCTGTTACCACCTCTTGTTAACAAGTAGCAGATATATGTGTATCTTTCATAGTGAAACTGCCTTTAATTATTGGTCAGTTTTCAAATACAGAAGTCTTGACAAGTCAGATTTAGTCCAATTTATTGGTCAAATATGTTCACACACAATCTTAAAATCTGAATTTTTTTAAAACTTCTTGCATTTGTACTTGAAGACACAAATAACAAGATGGGACAATAATGAGTTATTTATTGATAGTGTCACTGTTTGTTAATGTTGATTTTGAAACATTTGTTTTGTCACAATTAATTCAACAAATATGTCTTTAATAGCATGGATATACAATGTACTGTAAATAACATTATTTCATGTGAAGGTTTACAGAAATAAGACTTCAAATTTATTTAATTTTCTGTGTAAAATTCAAAAGGCCTAAAGGGTTTTGGGTTTGTAATTTCTGAAAGTTACAAACTGTATTGAATCTATTGATTCTATTCACCTATTAAATCCTTTGATGGGTAATATGAAGCAATAAACTTAACCAGTATAAACAACAGATTTACTTGTCTTTGACTATGTGTTGAGGTTTCCCCTTGTAAATGAGTGGGACAAGCAGTTCCTTGTAGAAATTTATCAATTTCTTTTTGAGCAGGTTCCAAAATAGTGAGTCAAACTCCACTTCCATTATTTTGATATCTTTTGTGGTGTATACAACAAAGTCACATCTTTGAATGTTACACACACCCATTTGTCCCTGAATTTGAGTATAATAGCGGTGGGATTTCTTCAACTGTAAGTTATTGTCCTTATCAATGTAACAGAAGAATCCTTTTGATTGGCAGGCATCCTCAACTGTTGAGCGACGACAGCTATATGGACACTTTATTTCTATTAGACGCTGAACGCGCTGCAGAGATGATACAATTCCATCTGGACTAGCTCCTAAAAAGCCAAAATCTCTGGAAAGAAATATGCCACATTCCTTTACCTTTACTTTCTCATCACATTTAAGTTTTTTATAGGCAATGTATTTTTTCAATGCAATCTTTTCATGTTTTCTTCCCCAATTAATAGCAGGAACATGGTCCAGAGTGTTTTCTTTTTCCTTAAAGCACAGCCTTGATGCAAGTTTTTGACAGCTGTCGTTATCCAGACTTTTTTTTGTACCGACATCATGAAAACTAGTTGCAGTGATGCGCATTTCCCTGGTTTGGTGCCAAAGTTCATTTTTGTTCTGGCCTACAGTTCTAGATTCAATCTCATTAATAATACTTTCAGAAATGTTTCCAAACGCTTCTACAAATTCTTTTTCAGATAGTTCTTCCCTCTCAAAAGCACTGTTCATATTGATGTACCTATCAGATTCATACTCAATAATTTCACTTGTAACCACTTCTTCAAAATTTGCCACATTCAGATCACTAGCTACATCACACTTTATTGGAGACAACTGTGGTAACAGATCAAACAGGGCGATTGGGGCAGACCTGTCCAACTTGCCGATCAATGTAGTAAGGAAAGTGTCAGAATTTACACCAGACATTACACGTTTTGGTATGCTTTCTTTTTCATTGCCATACTTGATTTTTTTGAAATTGATATCTTGCACCATACTTGGTTCACGCTTCCTCTTGCCAGGCTTACTCCATTCACAGGGTTTAGATGTACATGCCATGTCTGCCTCCGGGTCTGGTTTCTTTGCCTCGAGTGCAAACAGAAGGCCAGCTATGTGAGCACAACCTTCTCCAAGACTGAAAGAACAATACCGTTTTTTTTATTAAATAAATGCATGCACTTGTGATTTTTCATTTTTTATTAAATTGATTTAAGGCCAAAAATCTTCACCTGGACATGCAAATCCTTTAAGCAATAAGTCAACCAATCCGACCTATATTTTAATAGACTATTAAATATTAAAAAGTATTACCGTCATAGTCCTAGAATAGTATACCCCTGCATGTGTTTTACTACCAGGTTTGTCGACAGGGTTTTTTTAGAGGGTGAAAATAACTCAAGTATCATCTGGCTCCATTGCATACAGTTACATATTGACACTACCAGGGACTTGGAACAAATCGTCTGTACACTATAGTATAACATGTATCTACAAATCTACAACGAAACTCATTTCAACGTACCCAGCAGGACATGTGCAACTGGCCTTCAAGATCTCGTGGGGTGGCTGTTTGGTGAGCAAAATCCACTGGGTGTAGGTGCCCTGCTTCATTGACGGGAAACACTTTGATCTGACATAACAGCACCGACTTTCGTCTTCGATATTGTTTATCATGATTTTATGAACATAGTTTTCCTTAAAGAAGTTAAAGCCCCTAATAAACTGCCTATAACATTTCATCTTCTCCGCATCACCTGTTCGTTGACTACTATGTAGTAAGTAATTTTCAACATCTTTGTGCTCCAACAACGGCATATCGCTTTGACCACTGCTCCACCCTGAACCTAATTCATTAATTTCGGGGATGTCAGGAGATAATGACGTCGGATTATTACAAAGAGAGCTGCCACTTCCAGCAAGCGTCTCGTCAGCCCCACACGCATGTTGGTTGTACTCTAGTGCTCTCTCTACAAGTACTCCTTTATTCCCACTGATTTTTTGTCCATGTCCACGTAAAAAAGCAATTATTGTTTTCTTGTTCATGTCGTGAAAATCGTCTCTGGTCATATTTTTGTCCATTTTGAAAAAGGCACCGCCCTTCAAATTTATAAACCGGAAGTTCCCGATACCTGTTCCCACGACCGATAACTCTGTCTAGGAACGACAACTCTGTTTATCGCAAAGACGGAATAGGACAATAACAACATTTGATAGAATATTCAACGCTTAAATATTACAAAAGACAATAAATACCATCATTTACCATTCGGAGTAAAACACAACAATAAAGGAGCCTACAATGATCAATACCTGTGTTTTAAAAAGAAATTAGTTTCGCGACATGAAACTGCGACACTTTTGTGATTATACACTTTACCTTAACCTTTACCTAGATTCAAACGGTGTAAGGATTTCAATATCACGGCCTTTTAGCCCGCTAATATCATTTCAGACATCAAAGCTGAAAAAACTTAATATTTTGTATTGCATTTTTCAGAGAGTAACTACGACGAAATAGAAACTCACAACCAGGAACAAAGTATTGCGCAGATCTCCAACACAGAGGGAAACTATGAACAGCTTGGACGTAGGGAGGTGGAAACTCCAAATATATACGAGGCTATAAACGTTGATAGGAAAACTTAAGACGATGCTCCTTGTAAACTGGACTGTTGTACCAGTCAACAGAATGTCATCGTATCTTTGCATGCGTACGTGTTTCGGTTCGTTATGTTTTGCTGAGCTCGGCTCATACTTTATTAGAATATTACCATTATTAAGGTAGAGCCATTATATAAACAGTGCACAGTGCATTGAACAAATATAACTAAACAATGAGATTAAAAGAGGTCTAAAATATCCAGGAATTGTTACCAGGGTTTCATGCTGTGTTTGATAGGAGGCTTTGGCATTAATATGACCAGAGAGTTATGTGTTGAACGATATCTGTTTTAAAGGCCGCGAGAAGTTTATTTTATGTGTCAATACAATAAGCAGGTTTACGATTGCAGTTTTTAATAATTATTTTCATGAACTATTTCACCATCACAATAACTAAGCTGCTTAGCACGGATGGGGCGTTTATATGCAGGTATGTATAACAATTATATGTTTATAGAAATCGTTCTTGTGAAGTATCTCGAACCTGGGAATAATTGAAAAAAATCTGTACATAACATAAACCTTCAGGTATATTCAGGTATATGTATCACTTGTTATGCTACATTTTATTAGGGTTTTTAATTTTCTCAGATGGAATTTAATGCAGTTTTCCAGAATCTTAATCACACTGCATTACATTTACTTCAAATATATCATCAATAGGCAGGGTATGCTGTTATCTGATAGCTCTTGCTATGTAACATAATTATGTATACATACATTGTTTATATCATCATTTCCTCAAATACATTTTATCGCATCAAATAGCATTGATTAATCGTTGATACTGCTTTGTTTTAAACGTTTTTATACTTTGTTTATCTACCTTATGCCATTTTGTGTATATGTTTTGCTTTTTGACTTAATTGTGTATGTCTGTTTAGAACATATTCAGACTTGTGCCATATTTTGCGTTAATCTCATGCTATTAATATCAACCATATAATCCACATATTAACGTTCTCCATTAAAAATCTTCGCCTCACTAATTATAAACAGTTATGTTGGTAGGGTGTAATTTGTCCAACTTAACATTTTACACTCGAATGCTATTTGTCATTAATTATGTTATTATGTTGAAATACATCGGTCGAGAAGATTTTTAAGTTTTGTTGAGCTTTACCTACATTTATTTGTGTACCAAGTGGTATTTTTTAGCTGATATACACAGTACATTAAAATAATTTCAATGGTATAACTAGACAAAGGTATAGATACGAATTACGTTAAAGATTGTTGAACCACGTCCAAAAACAGTAAATATGTATATTGAAAACTGCCAAAAAAGAATTAATCTCCATCATAATGTTATTTCGTCCTTCTAGGAACCATCAGTGATGCTAGGAGCCAAACATTTGGACATCTAGATTAATAAAAACTACTGTAGAAACAAAAGGGAAGTGCTTAAAACCCTTATAACGTATAAATTTCAAAATTCAGAGGGGTATTGGTCAAACCCTGAATCTATGATCATTGTATCACCGCTCTGACTGAACTACCTGGCTTCAGTAGTAATACCCCGGATCTATGATCATTATATTACCGCTCTGACTAAACTATCTGGCTTCAGTAGTAATACCCCGGATCTATGATCATTATATTACCGCTCTGACTGTACTACCCGGCTTCAGTAGTAATACCCCGGATCTATGAGCATTGTATCACCGCTAGCGCTCTGACTGAACTACATGTCTTCAGTGGTAATACCCTGGATCTAAGATCATTGTATTACCGCTCTGACTGAACTACGTGGCTTCAGTAGTAATACCCTGGATCTACGATCATTGTATTACCGCTCTGACTGAACTATCTGGCTTCAGTAGTAAT